>CM055269.1:122465517-122648734 GCA_029237695.1 Conchocele bisecta
AAATGGTAATATTGCATCCAAACAATGCAGAAAAGTATATATCATTCAGTATAGGTCAACTTAAGTTTTTAGACAGTTTTCAATTCATGGCATCTTCTTTGGAGAAATTAGTTGAAGCAACAGATAAAGCTGATTTAAAAATTACAATACATGAGGTTAATGAAAAAACAAATATACTTAGGGTTAAAATAAAATGTTGTGTAACTTCTGTTTATTTACAGGGAATGCCTTCATATTTCATACATGCATTTATCTGATAACCCTCTATCCTGCTGTAGCAAATCCATGACCCACCTCCCACCCCTTTCCCCAAGGTCAATGTCACAAACTTAGCACATTCATAAACTTAACGTTCGGGTAAATGTCTTACAACATCTGTTTTCTTTCATGGAACGCATTTCATAATAATATGTCATACATGCATTACTCAGATGACCCTCTATCATGCTGTTGTAAATCCACAACCCACCACCCAACCCTTACCCCAAGGTCAAGTTCACAAACTTAGCATGTTCATAAACTTAACGTTGGGGTAAATGTTGTGTAACTTCTGTTTCTTTACAAGGAACGCTTTGATATTTCATACATGCATATATCTGATGATCCTCTATTGTGCTACAGCAAATCCATGACCCACCCCACCCCCTTCGTCAAGGTCAATGTCACAAACTTAGCACATTAATACATGCATTCCTCATGTGAATAGCTATCATGCTGTAGAAAATCACCAACTTAGTGCGTTCATAAACTTAACGTTGGGTTAAATTTTGTTTTACTTCTGTTTTCAGGGATCGCATTAATATTTCATACATGTATTCATCTCAATATGCTATATTATGCTATAGCAAACCCACGACCCACCTTGCATCACTGACCCCAATGTCAAGGTCCACCGCACGCCCCTTAACCCAAGGTCAAGTTATATAATATTCATGTTTTTATGCAACTGTGCTCAGTTTGAGTGAAGGCTGCCAACAGGCGAGCTTCGTTGTCTTCTGACAATCCTTGTTATAAAACATAACATATGAGCTAAATTGTCAGTTCGATCCAATGATAAACATTTCTTTCAATGTTTCTTGCCTTCAAAATAAGTTGTTAGATTAAAATTCGCATTAGCGCTTTTAGCAACACAGGAGTCAGCCATCTTGAATAATTTATTTATGGCTGGAGTTTTCGGGGTGTGTTCCGAAAGTGTTAATACATTTGTCCCGAGTTTGCATTGGATGTTGATAATCTCGCAGAAAAATTAGGTAAATGAAGGAAAACATGAAACTTTTCTATTTTAAGCTCTCCTGAGCGAAGCTCATGTGAGCTATTGTTACCGCAATGTGTCCGTCCATCCGTCGTCCGTCCGTGAACATTTTCAAACGTCTTCTCGGTAACCATTGGGCCTATAGTAACCAAACTTCATGGTCATTGTCCTTAGGTAGGGGAATTACAAAATTGTTAAAATGACGTCATTACGTAATCCAAGATGGCCGCCGTCTAAAAATAGCACAAATTCTTCAAAAATCTTCTCAAGAACCGCCAACCGGATTTCGACAAAACTTGGTAGGAATGATCGATGTACAATGCTCTTTCAAAGTTGTTAAAATGATGACGCCGGGGTCAAAAATGGGCGTGGCTACAGCAAAATTTAATTTTTGACCGAATATGGTCATGTCTATATCAAATTAAAGGTATCAAAGAGGCGATCGCTCTGGTACATTATTTGTCTAAATTCTGGTACATTATTTGTCTAAATTGGATGGTCATGTCATCCAAGATGGCCGCCAAAAGGTCAAAAGGTTGTTCTTTTATTAGAGATTTCAAAATTCTTCTTCACACGAACCGCTTGGCCCATGTTGGCCAAACTTCACAGTTATGGTCCATGGGTGAAGCCTTTTCAGATTTTCTCATGAACCGCCAGCCGGATTTTGACGAAACTTGGTAGAAATGATTGACGTAGAATTCATTTTCAAAGGTGTTAAAATGGTGACCCCGGGGTCAAAAATGGGCGTGGCCCGTGGGGTCAAATTTTATTTTTGAACAAATATGCTCATGTAATATATCAAATTGAAGGTATCGATGAGGCGATTGCTCTGGTGCAATATTTGTCGGAATCGGATGATTATGTCATCCATGATGGTCTCCAAAAGGTCCATTTATTCGAGATTTTGAACATCTTTTTCTCAGGAACCACATGGCCGATGCTGGCCAAACTTCATAGTAAGTTAAGATCCTTGGGTGAAGCATTTTCAGATTTGGTAAAATGAGTCATCGCTTAATCCAAGATGACCGCCATCTAAAAATAGCACAATTTTTTTAAAACACATGAACTCAATGTCACATTCTCCTCTGGTGTTTGTTGCCCCGTGCAGGCACCGGGGCGGGATCAACTGATCCTGAGAATAGTGCTGCAGTAGCCATTGCTTGTCATAAAAGGCGACTAAACTGGCTTAACGATTGTGTTCATACTTTCCGGAACCCACTATACCGGATTTGGCCCTCATGTACATTTTTGGCTTTCTTGTATGTGAGAGTTGAGTCAGGCTATGCCCCATATATAAAAGTAAGATTAGCGCTAATCCTATTACTTTTAGGGGATGGGATATAAATAAAATTGATGCTGGTGTGGCGAGGGCCTGGCACCAGATCAGGTTGTTCTAATTTCAGGACTGAATATATATTTTGATTGTAAATATTGAGTTCTGAAGTTGGGATTTACCCCCCTTGGACAGGTGGATACGGGACACGACCGCGTTGACCCGTCTGCGTGTAGACTCCCTGAGGCTTGTACCTCTATGTCAGAAAAGCGGACGTTAAACCCTATTCACTCACTCACTCACTCCTCTGGTGTTCATGGAGTCAGGTGAGCGAATTAGGGCCATCATGGCCCTCTTGTTTATGATTTTAACAATATTAAAGAGCACAATAATGGCGGACGCTGAAAATCATGGTAAGTTTGTGAACAAAATTAATTAATTTAGTCCAAACACTGGATTTGGTGGCATTTTAAAGTACTTAATGTAGATCAAGTCATGCCCATTTTAATCATGTAATGCACATCGTGGCTGACACACATGTCTATAAATTACAAAACATGTGAATGCTCCGAAAACTCTGACTATCCCGAAAACTGGCGTCACGACCATATATGCATAAAATGAATACCTTGCAATATAAAAAGCATCAGATATACGGATTAACATTAAATAAAACAACACTCTCTCCACTAAGCGATGGATAGCGCCAGACGGAATTAATACATACGCGTTTGGGTATCAGGCGGAACAATAAGTAATTCCTCTTTGACAAAACCTCTTTGTGGTGCCGGAGTTCTCAAATAATATACTCTAATAATACCTTGCATTACAATATAATAAGTAATCTGATGAACATCAATACTCCATATTGGATCTGTTGCTCTACGTTTACCTCCACCTTCTTGTTCACCAGGTTGATATAGATATCTTAAACTGGCATTAGGACAGAGTGGATAATCGTTTTATTATGTTATTTCAATGTTAAGGAGTTTTTTTTGTCTCGGAATGTATTGCCTTTAGTACACTAGGTAGCCTCTTAACCCATTCTCTATTTTGTTTATGTGGATTTTCAATTTCTTTTGCGTACTGATACCCAAATAATCTTTCAGCCAATGTTCTGTTAAATTTTTCCACTATAGCCTGATATCTATGTATTTCTGTTCACCTGTTCTTATTTGTATACCTCCCGCAACGAGTTGTGGGGGTATACTGGAGGCAGGTCGTCCGTGCGTGCGTCCGCCCGTCACTAAACTTAACATCAGAGAAATATGTTATAACTTCTATTTCCCTTATTCTAACATGCATAATATTTCACACGTACATTCCTGTAAGGCTCTAGTACCATGCTGCGCCAAATCCACGACCGCCCAACTGATCCCAAGGTCAAGGTCAAATACTTTTTCTTTTCACAAAACTTAACATCGGATAAATTGGTTATAACTTACCGGTAATCGAAAATTCTTAATATTTCACGCATGCATTCCTTTAAGGGTCTACTATCATACTGTGACAAAACCCACGACCGTCCAACCCGGCTGATCCCGAGGTCAAGGTGGCATACTTGGTCTCTGGACGAAACTTAACATTGGAGAAATTGGTTATAACTTCATTGAACATTGTTCATATTTCACACACGCATTCCTCTAAGGGTCTACTATTATGTTGTGACAAATATGTGACCGTCCGACCCCTCGCTGATCCCAAGGTCTAGATCACAGGCCCACAGACTTGGAAAACATATTTAGGGGTACATGGGCCCACGCGGGGTGTATCCCGTAAGCCTCCCTTACTGACAAATCTACCGTAGTTATACCCCCCGCAACGAGTTGTGGGGGGGTATACTGGAGTCAGGTTGTCCGTCCGTGCGTGCGTCCGTCCGTCCGTCCGGATAAACTTAACATCAGAGAAATAAGTTATAACTTCTATTTCCTTCATTGAAAATTCTTATTATTTCACTTGTGCATTTCTCTAAGGTTGTACTATCATGCTGTCACAAATCTACGAGTGTCAAACCCCCGCTGATCCCAAGGTCAAGGTCACATACTTAGTCTCTTTACAAAACTTAACATCAGAGAAATATGTTATAACTTCTATTTCTTTCATTGAAAATACTTAATATTTCATATGCTGTGACAAATCCCTGCTGATCTCGAGGTCAACGTCACATACATACCGTATATAACCTCGGCTTAACGCCCCCCTCCTAATAAACGCACCCCCCCCTCCCCCCCCCCAAATAATTTTTTTTTTTTTTTTTTTTTTACCAGTGACCGCCAATTTCAAACACAAATAATCCTTAAGTCCTTATTTGTGTTTGAAATTGGCGGTCCTTGGTAATTTTTTTTTTTTTATTTTTATTTTTTTTTAATGGCTAATAAACGCCCCCCCCCTTTTGTAAAATGTAACGCCTAACGCCTCCGGGGGCGTTAATTCGAGGTTATACGGTAGTCTCTTTACAAAACTTAACATCAGAGAAATCGGTTATAACTTCTATTTCCTTGCTCGGATCTGCTTCACATTTCACACACTCATTGCTCCAATGGACCTCTACCACCCTGTGACAAATACACGCCCCCAACACCCCCCCCCCTTTTGTAAAATGTAACGCCTCTGGGGGCGTTAATTCGAGGTTATATGGTATTCTCTTTACAAAACTTAACATCAGAGAAATCGGTTATAACTTCTATTTCCTTGCTCGAATTTGCTTCAAATTTCACACACTCATTGCTCCAATGGACCTCTACCACCCTGTGACAAATTCACGTTCATGCCGCTCGCGCTAATCCCAGAGTCAAGGTCACAAGCCCACACACTTGGAAATTTGTACATATTTTAGGGGTACCTGGGCCCACGCGGGGGGTATTCCGTAAGCCTCGCTTACTGACCAATCTAGTTAGTTTATGTTTATCCATCAGTTTTGTAACAGCTCCCATGAACTCTCGTCCAGGATCTACAATCATTTTGGATACACTATTTTTCTTTTATAAATATTTTCAAACTTCTGTACTGTCCTTTGAAGTCAACTGTTCAGCCTCCTTATACCTGCTTGCAATATCAATCACTGTCAAAGAATATTTATTATACCCCCCGCGGTATACTGGAGTCAGGTTGTCCGTCCGTGCATCCATCCGTCTGTGTGTCCGCGATGGTTCAGGTGGGTCTATGGTGTGTCCCTGTTTGTCATGGTTTGAGGTGGGTTTACGGCATGTCTTTGTTTGTGATGGTTTCATGCCGCTTTACGGCGTGTCACTGTTGCGCTGGTTTCAGGCGGGTTTACGGAATATCTCTGTTTCAGATGGTTTCATGCGGGTTTACAACATGCCTTTGTTTGTGATGGTTTCAGGCGCGTTTACGGCCTGTCTGTTGCGTTGGATTTAGGCTGGTTTTCGGCGTGTCTCTGTTTGCGATGGTTTCAGGTGGTTTTATGGCGACTCTGTTTTCGATTGTTTTAACTTGTTTTACGTCATTCTCTGTTTTCATTCGTTGCGCTGGTATCAGGCGGGTTTACGGCACGTCTCTGTTTGCGCTGGTTTCAGGCAGGTTTACGGCGGTTGGACGTTTCGCTGCTGTACCAGCTGTGGAGTCTACATGAGGCCATCCAGGAGTACAAGCAGGTGATGCAGGACACCGGATCAGAGTACTCATACACTCTCAGCAGCCGGGCGGGCTCAATCTCGAGCATAGACTCGTGCGACCTCAATGATGACTACTACCAGCACTCGGACCCCTCCCTGCTGAGTTCCCTACAGGGCAGCACAACCAGCCTCATACAACAGATAGAGGATCTGAAACTGAGGGCGGAAACAGAGTTCTAGCTTAATCGATACCTTACAATCTGCGCCCTTGCTTATAAAACTTTCTGAACATGTGATGTCTTGTACAAAATAGGTGAACATGCTCAGCCTGTTTTATAAGCACTGGCTAAGGTACGTAACTATCCAATATAAGGTGGTAAGCTGTAAGCTTGTCCATCTGTTACTTGGTCCATCATTAAACTTAACATTTGGTGATATTTTCTGGATTGTTTGCTTGCAATTTATACTAGTATCCCCAGCATACGAAGTATGTCGAGGGGTATATAGTTTTCGTATTTCAGTCCGTTCATCTGTACGATTTTCATTAACGTTTCTGCTTGTTGGTCCAGGCGGCGGCCATGGTTATCTGTGAGCCTCTGCTAGATTTGTACATATTTGCACTATAGATTTGTTACTTTGACTTATTGTTAAGCTGGTAATTGTGTTGAAGCAGTTAAGATTATTGTTTTAATTAATACACGTAAACACCATACTGTCTATGAGTTTATAGGTAAAATAGAGTGTTATACAGCGGGGATTCTACTTCGAGTCACAAATACGTTGCTTATGCTGTTATTTAATTGCATTCCATCATTTGCTAACTAGCATTAAATAAATGTGGTTTGCAGTAATCGTGTCCAGTTATCAGTTCCGGTTCGCGGTTAACGTGTGTGGTTTCAGGTCATGTAGTCTGTCATCAATAAGTAGCATTTTCTAGCAAGTGTGTGCTAAAACAGAGATATAATATGTACTAACTATGTTTTGTTTACAATCATAATTATTTA
Organism: Conchocele bisecta; assembly: GCA_029237695.1. Taxonomy (NCBI): domain Eukaryota; kingdom Metazoa; phylum Mollusca; class Bivalvia; order Lucinida; family Thyasiridae; genus Conchocele; species Conchocele bisecta. The sequence continues at coordinate 122,472,622 of CM055269.1, forward strand.
ATGGATGTCTGTGTGCATTGCATCACATACTTTTGGCTAGTCATTACAAAATATCATTGCATGACACATATTCGTTTCGTTTTCTATGCCCAACCACGATAGTGGAGGGAGCATTTAATGTTTCCTTTGTCCGTCCGTCCTTCCGTCCGTCACCAACCTTGTGACTCGTAAAACTTTTAAACCGTAATACAGACCTGAAACTGGGTATGTAGCTTCCTTATGACAAGTAGATATGCAAAGTTTATTTTTATGCCCCACCACGATAGTGGAGGGGGCATTTAGTGTTACCCTTGTCCGTCCGTCCCGTCCCGTCCGTCCGTCCGTCCGTCACGAAACTTTAAGTCTCGGGTAAATGTCTCATAATTTCTTCACCCTTTGACCGATCTGCTTCATATTTCATATACACATTGCTCTAATGGTCCTCTACCGCCCTGTATCCAAATCCACGTTCGTCCTACCCCCGCCAAGCCCAGGGTCAAGGTCACATACTTAGTGCTTCAAAAACTTTAACGCTCAGGTAAATATCTTATAATTTCTGTTTTCTTTCACGGATCAGCTTCATACTTCATATACGCATTGCTCTAATGGTCCTCTACTGTCCTGTGCCAAATCCATGTTCGTCCTGCCCCTGCCAAGCCCAGGGTCAAGGTCACAGACTTAGTGCTTCAAAAACTTTAACGCTCGTGTAAATATCTTATAATTTCTGTTTTCTTTCACGGATCAGCTTCATACTTCATATACGCATGGCTCTAATGGTCCTTTACCGCCTTGTGCCAAATCCACGTTTGTCCTGCCCCCGCCAAGCCCAGGGTAAAGGTCACATACTTGGTGCTTTAAAAACTTTAACGCTCGGGTAAATATCTTATTATTTCTGTTCCTTTTCACGGATCATCTTCATACTTCATATACACATTGCTCTAATTATCCTCTACTGTCCTGTGCCAAATCCACGTTCGTCCTGCCCCGCCAAGCCCAGGGTCAAGGTCACATACTTGATGCTTCAAAAACTTTAACGCTCGGGTAAAAAAAAATGTTGACTTGGAATTTGGCCTCATTTATTATCAAAGCGATATGTGGGGCATCCGTGTTCTATGAACACATTTTCTAGTTAATTTTTTATTCGACACCCGGTCATGGATTATCTCCCCCTTTTCGACCTAGAATTTGGCAATTGTATCTTGTGATTCGTAAAACTTTTAAACCGTAATAGTAGGCTACATACCTGAAACACGGTATGTGGCTTCCTTATGATGAGTAGATGCGCAACGTTTATTTAGATGTTATATTCGACCACCGATCATGGATTATCTCCGCCTTTTCGACTTAGAATTAGGCAATGTTGCATTGTGATTCGTAAAACCTTTAAACCGTAATAGCTACAGACCTGAAACTCGGTATGTAGCTTCCTTATGATGAGTAGATGCGCAAAGTTTATTTAAATTTTGATTTGACCCCTGGTCATGTATTATCTCCCCCTTTTCGACTTAGAATTTGATAAGTTTGCCTTGTAACTTGTAAAACTTTTAAACCGTAATAGCTACAGACATGTAACTTTGTATGTAGCTTGCTTATGATGAGTAGATGGTCAAATTTATTTAGATTTTTGATTCGACCCTGGAGTCATGGATTATCTCCCCTTTTCGACTTAGAACTTTCCAATTTTGGCTTGTAAGTCGTAAAACTTTTAAACACTAATAGCTACACATCTGAAACTTGGTATGTAGCTTCCTTATGATGAGTAGATGCGCAAAGTTTATTTTCATTTTTGAATCGACCCCCTGGTCGTGGATTATCTCCCCCTTTTCGACTTAGAATTTGACAATTTGCCTTATAACCGTAACTTGTAAAACTTTTAAACCGTAATAGCTACAGACCTGAAATTCGGTATGTAGCTTCCTTATGGTGATTAGATGAGCAAAGTTTATTTTGTTTGTTGATTGGACAATTATGTCATGGAGTATCTCCCCTTTTGTACTTGGAATTTTGCCTCGTTTATTATCAAAGCATCCGCGTTCTATGAACACATTTTCTAGTTTTTTACCTGGTAGGGTTGCCGAACCGCTCGATTAACATACTACCCAGGGCGCCAAAGTGCCAAATGGGGATGATTTGTGATCATCATGCTATGTTTGGTTTGACAGTGTTGCTACCTTCTATGACACATAAACAACACATTCAGCAGATATAACCCTCTCAATATTTTGCTCAATGGCCTGAAACTCAAATACAAAATGGACGCCATATTTTCTTTATTTTGTCCCAAAACAATATTAGGATAGTATCAAATTGTGTGTTTATCATTCATTTAATGCATACATATGATAACTGAATGTTTCTATGTACGAAACATACTTTTATAGTCCGGTTCCGCATATATCAAACACGCATTATGACACTATCTGGTCGTTTCTCCATTAAAACAGTTTAAATCAGTACTGAACGAAAAACAGTGAGGACCCTGTTCGGCCTGCGCATCAGTGCAGACTGATCTGTATCTATTCTGACAGCAACAACAAGAGTCACTTCCTTCTGCAATATGGTGTTGGTACTGTATTATTATTACTAAGTCAAGGGCCAAGACTTCGTGAACGTGAAAAGTTGCGATTTTCAACTTGTGTCGCACATAACTGAAAAACTATTTGAGCTACAGTCATGAACATGATGAAACCTTATAGGAATAGTTGTCATTATGTGAAGTTGCGCACTTGGGGTTTTAGATTCATCTGATTCACTGGTTCATTCAGTATTCGCAGAGTTATGGCCATTGACTTAGTGAAAAGTGGCGATTTTCAACGTGTGTCGCACATAACTGAAAAACTATTTGAGCTATAGTCATGTAACCTTATAGGAATGTTTATCAACATGTGGAGTTGTGCATCTTACGAGTTTGTGCGGATTCATATGGGCAGAGAAATGGCACTTGACTTAGTGAACATTTTCGTCGACCCGCTAGTGGAAAGCGAGACATAGTGATCATAATGACGTCCGGGTGTCCGGGTGTCCGTACGTCCGTCCGAAATCTGCATTAAAGGCTTTAACTACCTTATATATCTGCAGTCTTACGTCACATTGACTTGAAACTTCATATGCTTATTGGTCATCATCCATATATTCATGCTGTATCCCACTCATGCGGCCCCTGTTCCCAATGTCAAGGTCAAAATGACTTCAAAGTTGTTAATATTTTGTCCAAATTTGCGTTGGAAGTTTTCAGATACCTACTATCTCTGTAACCGGAAGTCAGATTTGCTTAAAACTTTGTATGCTTATTGGTCATCATCCATACTTCATTATGTTTCCCATTCATGCGACCCCTGTACCCCAAGGTCAAGGTCAAATGACTTGGACGTTTGCGTTAAAGTTTTTGTCCAAATTTGCATTTCAGTTTTCAGGTACCTACTTTCTCGGATTGGCTTGAAACTTTATATGCTTATTAGTCACCATCCATAATTCATCCAATGTGCCCAATGTCAAAATCAACTAAGTTAGAAGTTCGCCTTGTTTGTAAGGCAAAAATGTTAAAGTTTATTCTTTTTTAGCTCACCTGAGCGAAGCTCATGTGAGCTATTGTTACCTCAATGTGTCGTCGTCGTCCGTCGTCGTTCGTGAACATTTTCAAACGTCTTCTCCTCGGTAACCATTGGGCCTATAGTCACCAAACTTCATGGTCATGGTCCTTAGGTAGGGGGATTACAAAATTGTTAAAATGACGTCATTACGTAATCCAAGATGGCCGCCATCTAAAAATAGCACAAATTCTTAAAAAATCTTCTTCTCAAGAACCGCCTACCGGATTTTGACAAAACTTGGTAGGAATGATCGATGTACAATGCTCTTTCAAAGTTGTTAAAATGGTGACCCCGGGGTCAAAAATGGGCGTGGCCCGTGGGGTCAAATTGGGGTGAAATTTTATTTTTGACCGACTATGGTCATGTTATATATCAAATTGAAGGTATCAATGAGGCGATCACTCTGGTGCATTTTTTGTCGAAATTGGATGGTTATGTCATCCAAGATGGCCACCGAAAGGTCAAAAGGTCGTTCTTTTATTAGAGATTTCAAAATTCTTCTTCACATGAACTGCTCGGCCCATGGTAGCCAAACTTAAAAGTTATGGTCCATGGGTGAAGCCTTTTCAGATTTGTTAGAATGGAGGTCATAGCTAATCCAAGATGGCCACCGTCTAAAAATAGCATAAATTCTTAAAAAATCTTCTTCTCATGAACCGCTAGCCGGATTTCGACGAAACTTGGTAGGAATGATCGATGTACAATGCTCTTTCAAAGTTGTTAAAATGATGACCCCGAGGTCAAAAATGGGCGTGGCCCGTGGGGTCAAATTGGGGTCAAATTTTATTTTTGACAGAGTAGGGTCATGTTATATGTCAAATCGAAGGTATCAATGAGGCAATCACTCTGGTACATTTTTTGTCGTAGTCGGATTGTTATGTCATCCAAGATGGCCGCCGAAATGTCAAAAAGGTCTTTCTTTTGTTAGAGATTTCAAAATTATTCTTCACATGAACCGCTTGGCACATGGTAGCCAAACTTAAAAGTTATGGTCCATGTGTGAAGCCTTTTCAGATTTGTTAAAATGAAGGTCATAGCTAATCCAAGATGGCCGCCGTCTAAAAATAGCATAAATTCTTAAAAAATCTTCTTCTCATGAACCGCTAGCCGGATTTCGACGAAACTTGGTAGGAATGATCGATGTACAATGCTCTTTCAAAGTTGTTAAAATGGTGACCCCGAGGTCAAAAATGGGCGTGGCCCGTGGGGTCAAATTGGGGTCAAATTTTATTTTTAACCGAATAGGGTCATGTTATATATAAAATCTAAGGTATCAATGAGGCGATCACTCTAGTACATTTTTTGTCGAAATCGGATTGTTATGTCATCCAAGATGGCCGCCGAAATGTCAAAATGTCTTTCTTTTATTAGAGATTTCAAAATTCTTCTTCACATGAACCGCTTGGCCCATGGTAGCCAAACTTAAAAGTTATGGTCCATGGGTGAAGCATTTTCAGATTTGTTAAAATGTAGGTCATCGTTAATCCAAGATGGCCGCCGTCTAAAAATAGCATAAATTCTTAAAAAAATCTTCTTCTCATGAACCGCTGGCCGGATTTCGACTAAATTTGGTAGAAATGATCGATTTACAATGCTCTTTCAATGTTGTGAAAATGGTGACCCTGGGGTCAAAAATGGGCGTGGCCCGTGGGGTCAAATTGTGGTGAAATTTTATTTTTGATCGAATAATATGCTCATGTCATATATCAAATTGAAGGTATCGATGAGGCGATTGCTCTGGTGCAAGATTTGTCGGAATCGGATGATTATAACATCCATGATGGCCACCAAAAGGTCCATTTATTCAAGATTTTGAACTTATTTTTCTCAGGAACCACATGGCCGATGCTGGCAAAATTTCATAGGAAGTTAAGATCCTTGGGTGAAGCATTTTCAGATTTGGTAAAATGAGAGTCATCGCTTAATCCAAGATGACCGCCATCTAAAAATAGCACAATTTTTTTTAAAACACATAAATTCAATGTCACATTCTCCTCTGGTGTTCATGGAGTCAGGTGAGCGAATTAGGGCCATCATGGCCCTCTTGTTCAATATCTCATCAACCGCTTCACCAATTTTGATAACATTTGGCCACAATTATGATCTAGGGATGGTGCTTTCTTTTGCATACGACTCACGTCCGACCGCCCAACTTCGTATGCTTATTGGTCATCATCCATATTTCATTATGTTTCCCATTCATGCGACCCCTGTACCCCAAGGTCAAGGTCAAATGACTTGGACGTTTGCGGTAAAGTTTTTGTCCAAATTTGCATTTCAGTTTTCAGGTACCTACTTTCTCGGATTGGCTTGAAACTTTATATGCTTATTAGTCACCATCCATAATTCATCCAATGTGCCCAATGTCAAAATCAACTAAGTTAGAAGTTCGCCTTGTTTGTAAGGTAAAAATGTTAAAGTTTATTCTTTTTTTCAATATCTCATCAACCTCTTCACCAATTTTGATAACATTTGGCCACAATTATGATCTAGGGATGGTGCTTTGTTTTGCATACGACTCACGTCCGACCGCCCAAGGTCAAGGTCAGTGAGGACTTTATTTATTTTATTATCAAGGCTGTCAGTGAGGGGATTAGCTTCGTTGAACGTTGCCAGTTCTTTTTGTTAATGTATCTGTTGCTACATTACAATATAGTATATATATCTTACCCCAAGATCACCAGATGCCTCGGCGGGCTCGACATTCATGCCACGGCCATCTGGTTAGCTTGTGTCGCAGGTAACTCAAAAGGTAGTTGAGTTACAGGCATGAAACCTTATATGAATGTTTATCAACATGTAGAATTGTGCATTTGGTGATTTTGATGCGGATTCATAGAGTATGGGCAGAGGTATGGCCCTTGACTTAGTGAAAATTTCTGATGTTTAACTTGTGTCGCCGGTAACTCTAAATGTATTTGAGTTACAGGCATGAAACTATTTAGGAACGTTAATCAATGTGGATTTGTTTACGGAACCATCCAGTAAGGATGAAGTTATGGCCATTGACGTGAAATTTGCAGATTTTTTTACGACCGTTTTCAAAAAACGGTACGTACATGTGTATTATGTTTTACCGCGGGTTAGGCGGCCGGCGGACCGAAAAAAACTGCATAGTTTGTGTACACAACTCGTCTGAAACCGTTCAGTCAATCGATTTGAAACTATATACACGTCTTCTACACGTATTCAAGATGTGCACCTTGGTGTTTTTATGTCGCTAAAATATGTTTTAACAAACATATCACCTTTTTAACTTAGCCACTTTTTCTACATTTTTGTATACAATTCTATATAGGGTACATAGTTTGTGTACACAACTCCTCCGAAACCGTTCAGTCAATCAATCTGAAACTATGTATATTGTACATAGCCCAGGTTCTTAGCTCTATATAGAGGCCGAATTGTTCACTGTGAAATCTGGCGGAGTTGTAGATTATAAAAAACATTCTGATTGTGATATAAACATGGAACTTGGTGGAGTTGTAGGGAAACACACATTGATGTTCATAAAATATAGAAAAAATAAGATATGGCTCAGGGTTAGGGCTCATGACCACTCAAAAATCCACGATGGCTGCCAATTTTAATGTCTTAAGCAGAATGTTTTTAACAAATATTTTCCAATGGGATAAGAACTTGAAATTGAGTAGAGTTGTTGAGAATTACAGATACGTTACTTTAAAATTATTCTACAATCTCAGATTGTACCAATGGCAACCAAAAATACAAAATGGCCGCTGGCAATTATATGCATTGAGGATAAAATATGATTTAAAATGTTGCTTTTCTGATAAAGGCTTGAACTGTGGTGTAATTGTATAGAACCATACATTATTGTTTTGAGACTTCAGACATGTCATATATAACGACAACGGATCCAACATGGCCACCAGTAATCAGTATTTATAGATATTAAACTTTTAAAATCATAATTTTGCAGTAACGACGTAAAATATTGTTTTCAAATGTGGAATTATCTCAAATTTAACCACAGGCGGCATATATAATCAAGATGGCCCCCAAAACAGAATACTTATCAACCCTAAGTCGTACACAAAGTTTACTGCTTGCCAGCAACTCAAAACAGTCCAAACCTACCTGAACTGACAAAATATTTCATAGAGTTGGTTAAATTTATAACATATCCAGTACATTTTTCACTGTTATTAATATAAGATGAACAGATAAAGTCAACAATATGTGACATATTGTTCATGTGAGATTTTTTTTATGAATACATGATCACAGGGTCAGTATTTCCTGGCCCCGGGAAATACTCTCAAAAGTAGGAAATATTAGGAACAATTTTCTGGCTAATTTAAACTATAATATAAAATATATTTAAGGACAATAATGGTTATTTACTATTACATGTAGCCTGAATAAGAAAGGCTATACTTGTTTTATCCTGCCAAATGTGCTGGTTGTGTGTGTCATTATCAAATATATTGTCAAGTGCCAAGCAATGTGTGGCCAGTTTGTTAACTTACAGGCTGTAAAAATAACTGTACACTTACCTGGCATAACACAATACAACATACAACTACAGTACATGTAAAATTAATAACATAATACTGTGGTAATGAAGGGGCGGGAGGGATTGGCCTTAAGATTTACAGATATTTTGTATTAATTTAATGATTTCTAGTATTGCATGGGCAGGATTTCTACCAGTAGACGAACTAATAAAAAAACGTCATTTTCAAAAAAAACTACTGATGACATTTGTTTATTTAACTGACCAATACAAATCATATTTCCCGGTATTTATCGCCGTCCCGGGAAATTGATTGCCAAAAGTATGGTTGGTATTTCCAGCTTTCGTGGAGAATGATGGTTTCTTTAGGTTTAGGATGTTTTCTGCTTGTAAAGACATTGTGCCGAAACGTTGGAAGAATGGGTTCTTGGTTACAGAAGTAATGTTTAAGATTAGGAATCATTTCCCCACCTAGTCTTCTGTCCATCTAGATTTCATAAACATGTACTGTGCAGTATTTTTTTTCCTATCTTTACATAATGACATCGGGCTCCGACACTTCTCTCAAATGGTACCGTCCTTATGAACTAATATCCCTGACATTTACAATTGTTTTAACAGTTTTATGGAGCTAGAATCAGGTATTCCACATGGCAATGCTAAGTTGATTGGCGGCGGTTCAGAAGTTGTGCAGTCCGACTCTACCTACTGAGCTAATCCGGCCACCACATGGTATTTGGCCAGTTTCAAGAACGATATTAAATAGCGATATATCAATTGACGTAAAGGTGTTCAAAGTAATCTTTTATAATAAAATCGTTAGATGGAGATTTATTATTTCGGAGCGACTTGACACATTGTATAATATCACTCTCAGTAATTTTCGAGTACAATATATCGTCAGTGTCGTCCAAATTTATTGTTTGAAAATCAAAATTTATATCATCAGTATTTCTGTTAAGTTAAGTCCCTTGAAAAAATCATATAGCCTCTCGATTGACACATCCGTGGTATCTTTAGTCAGCTCTAATTTATTCAAAAGTTTCCAATACATGTATTCCTTTAGGATGTTTACTTTGCATATGCCTTAGTTTATTTTGAGTCGATTGTTTATGTAATTTTTTTATTTTTTTCTTATAAATCTTGCTTTTATTTTGTAAATATCGTTTTGTATCAGACGTCTGTAACCGATTATGTATTTTTTATGCGCGATGATAATTATTTCTGGCATTGCGACACTGGTTGCTAAACCAGGGTTAGTCATATATAGTTTTTAGCTCGACTATTCGAAGAATAGTGAGAGCTTATGTAGTCACCCCGGCATCGGCGTCGGCGTCACCGTCACGCCTTGGTTAAGGTTTTTAGTCAAGCTTGTATATGGAATACTCCTGGCCCTACACCCACCATACTTGGACAACTTCATCTAGTGATGTACATCAACAACCCCTGACCTATATTTGACCTTGACCTATATTTAACCTTGAATTACTTAGTTAATGCCCCTTGGTTAAGGTTTTTAGTCAACCGTGGTTAAGGTTTTTAGTCAACCTTGGTTAAGGTTTTTAGTCAAGCTTGTAGATGGAATACTATTGTGCATACAGACACCATACTTGGATAACTTTTTCTCATTGGGTTGTACATCAATAACCCCTGACCTATAGTTTACCTTGACCTACATTTAACTTGGTTAAGGTTTGTACTCGAACTTGGTTAAGGTTTATAGTCAAGCTTGTATATGGAATACTCCTGGGCCTACAGCAACCATACTTGGAAAACTTCATCTCCTAGTGATGTACATAAATAATCCCTGACCTATATCTGACATTGACCTACATTTAACCTTGAATTACTTAGTTAATTTCCCTTGGTTACGGTTTTTAGTCAACCTTGGTTAAGGTTTTTATGCAGGCCGCGGCCACCTTGTTTGTCAAGCTATGTGTACATCGACAACCCTCGTAGTCGAGCTATGCTGTTCTCCTACAGCTCTTGTTATTTTTCGCAGTCTGTATCCTTGTCTACGCAATAACTCCAGTTCTACTTCACCGCTCGTAACCAAATCGCTATACATGTTTTGAAACTTTTCCGATGAATTATCTCTCTTTGGCGGCCATTTTTGTCCCGCCTGCTTTAGCAGAAGCGGAACATAGGCATAGCTTTTCCGTTGGCGTCGGCGTATGCGGCGGGGTCAACATTTCACGTTACGTTTTTGCTTTTGGCACAGTTTACAGAAAACTATAAGTCCTATGACCTCCATACTTGGTATACATCAACACTGTGGTGTAACCATCTCACACAGAGGGAGCCCATGTGACCGTGACCTAGTTTTCATTCATTGACCTACTTTTTACATGCATTCAACGGTAAGTTTTTGCTTTTAGCTCTGTTTCTAAAACTTAACGCTCAGGTTAATTCATTGTAACTTCTGTTTCCCTCAATAGAATGCTTTAATAGTCCATACATGCATTTGTAACAACATCCAGCATCATTTTACAGAAAGCCCATGGTGCCCGCTAACCCCAAAGGTCAAGGTCACTGACTTAGAAATTGCCGGGTTTGAAAACTTAACGCTCAGTTTAATTTATTACAACTTCTGTTTCCCTTGATGGAATGCTTCGGTATACATCAACACTGTGGTGTAACCATCTCACACAGAGGGAGCCCATGTGACCTTGACCTAGTTTTGATGGTTTATTGACCTACATTTCACATGCATTCAATCTTAAGTTTTTGCATTTAGCTCAGTTTCCGGAAAAGTAAGTTCTACAACCTCCAAACTTGGTATACATCAACACTGTGGTGTAACCATCTCAAACAGAGGGAGCCCATGTGACCTTGGGCTAGTTTTCATTTTTCATTGACCTACTTTTCACATGCATGCAACATTAAGTTTTTGCGTTTGGCTGTGTTTCTAAAACTTAACGCTCAGGTTAATTCGTTGTAACTTCTGTTCCCTCAATGGAATGCTTTAATGTTCCATACATGCATTTAAAACATCATCCCGCATCATTCTACAGAAAGCCCATGGTGCTCGCTAATCCCAAATGTCACAGGCTTAGAAAATTCCGGGTTTGGAAAACTTAACGCTCTGTTTAATTTATTACAACTTCTGTTTCCCTTGATGGAATGCTTTAATACTTCTTAGGTGCAAACTATAGCCACATCCGGCATGATTCTACAGAAAGGGTTAGGGTTAGGGTTAGGCTCGCTAAACCCAAGGTCAACGCCACGGGCTTAGAAAATGCTCAATTTTGAAAACTTAATGCTTGGGTTAATTTATTGTAACTTCTGTTTCCCTTGATGGAATGTTTTAATATTTTCATATATGCATTTATAAGAATATTCCGCACCATCTGCAGAAAGTTCACAGTGTCCGGTAACCCCAAGGTCAAGGTCACGGACTTCAAAAATGTCTAGTATAGTAATTTAGCATCGGTGCCAGGAGATACATGTCGTTGGTGGCATTCTTGTTTGTGTTTAGCTGTGTTTGTTGGAAAATAAGTGTTTTGGTTTCAATTTATTATCAACTCGCGTAGCGAAAAGGGAATATAGGGATGCAAAAGTTGTCTGTTCGTCCGTCTGTCCATCACACAAATTAACATTGGGGTTAATCTGCAATAACTTCTGTTTCCATTGATGGAATGCTTTAATATTTCATAGGTGAATTTGTAACATCATTCTACAGAAAGCGTATGGTGCCCGCTAACCCCAATGTCAAGGACTTAGAAAGTGTTTGGTTTTAAAAACTTTATACTTCATTAGAACTTCTCTTTCCCTCAATTAAATGATTTAATATTTCATAGGTGTATTTTAAACATCTCACATCATTCTACAGAAAGCCCATGGTGCTCACTAACCCTAAGGTTATTCCAAGCTCCTTACGTACTATCAAACTGCGCCAGGCGGGACATCTTGCTCCGCGGAGCTCTTGTTATTCTAAGTATAAAACTGTTGTCACGAAAAATTAACGGTAATGCAAATATAAAAGGTAAAGTTCTTGGTGGTCAAGAGATAAAACAAACATTATTCGCAGATGATGCAAGCTTTACACTTGATGGTTCAGAAATTCTTTCAAGGAACTGATTAAAACTTTGGAAAATTTTGCCAAAATTTCGGGGTTAAAATTAAATAAAGGCAAATGTACTATACTAAAAATAGGATTAACCAGAACTATGTCATATGGCAGTAGAATTTATAAACACATGTTTTGGGAATGTAATGTCATTCGACCCTTTTGGTCAGAAATAAATCAACTGCGAGAAACAAAAGGATTGGGCTACAACGTAAAGTTAACCTACAAATACATCTACTTTTGTAATATTACGGTATTATCTAAACAAACATCAATTTTAATAAATTGTATCATCCTTCTGGCGAAATATTTCACTTTTAAATGTAAATGCTCCTCAATATTACCTATATTAAACACATTCAATCTGTATCTTCTAAATACGATTTCCATCGAAGAGACAATAGCAACTATGAAGAACAAACTGGAACAATTCAACTCAAAATGGAGTGGGTGGTGGTCGGGTAAACGCGACGGCATAAATTAACGGTAGGGGTTCCTCCTTATAGGAATCACGATTTGCCTGGTTTGGCCCTCAGGTACGTTTTATCCTTGGCTCCCGCTTACTGACAAATCTAGTTAGCTCACCTGAAGCTCATCTGAGCTATTGTTACCGCAATGTGTCCGTCGTCCGTCGTCATCGGTCGTCCGTCGTCGTCGTCCGTGAACATTTTCAAACGTCTTCTCCTCGGTAACCATTGGGCCTATAGTCACCAAACTTCATGGTCATGGTCCTTAGGTAGGGGGATTACATAATTGTTAAAATGACGTCATTACGTAATCCAAGATGGCCGTCGTCTAAAAATAGCAAAAATTCTTCAAAAATCTTCTTCTCAAGAACCGCCAACCGGATTTCGACAAAACTTGGTAGGAATGATCGATGTACAATGCTCTTTCAAAGTTGTTAAAATGGTGACCCCGGGGTCAAAAATGGACGTGGCCCGTGGGGTCAAATTGGGGTCAAATTTTATTTTTGACTGAATATGGTCATGTCATATATCAAATTGAAGGTATCAATGAGGCGATCACTCTAGTGCATTTTTTGTTGAAATCGGATGGTTATGTCATCCAAGATGGCCGCCGAAAGGTCAAAAGGTCGTTCTTTTATTAGAGATTTCAAAATTCTTCTTCACATGAACGGCTTGGCCCATGGTAGCCAAACTTAAAAGTTATGGTCCATGGGTGAAGCCTTTTCAGATTTGTTAAAATGGAGGTCATCGCTAATCCAAGATGGCCGCTGTCTAAAAATAGCATAAATTCTTAAACCGTCTTCTTCTCATGGGGTCAAAAATGGGCGTGGCCCGTGGGGTCAAATTGGGGTCAAATTTTATTTTTGACCGAATATGGTCATGTTACATATCAAATCGAAGGTATCAAAGAGGCGATCACTCTGGTACGTTTTTTGTCGAAATCGTTATGTCATCCAAGATGGCCGCCGAAATGTCAAAACGTCGTTCTTTTATTAGAGATTTCAAAATTCTTCTTCACATGAACCGCTTGGCCCATGGTAAACAAACTTAAAAGTTATGGTCCATGGGTGGAACCTTTTCAGATTTTTTTTAAATTAAGGTCATCGCTAATCCAAGATGGCCGCCGTCTAAAAATAGCTTACATTCTTAAAATATCTTCTTCTCATGAACCGCTAGCCGGATTTCGACGAAACTTGATAGAAATGATCGATGTACAATGCTCTTTCAAAGTTGTTAAAATGGTGACCCCGGGGTCAAAAATGGGCGTGGCCCGTGGGGTCAAATTTTATTTTGACCGAATATAGTCATGTTATATATCAAATCGAAGGTATCAATGAGGCGATCACTCTGGTACATTTTTTGTCAAAATCGGATTGTTATGTCATCCAAGATTGCCGCCGAAATGTCAAAAGGTCTTTCTTTTATTAGAGATTTCAAAATTCTTCTTCACATGAACTGCTTGGCCCATGGTAGCCAAACTTAAAAGTTATGGTCCTATGGGTGAAGCCTTTTCAGATTTGTTAACATGGAGGTCATCGCTAATCCAAGATGGCCGCCGTCTAAAAATAGCATAAATTCTTAAAAAATCTTCTTCTCATGAACCGCTAGCCGGATTTCAACTAAACTTGGTAGAAATGATCGATTTACAATGCTTTTTCAAAGTTGTGAAAATGGTGACCCCAGGGTCAAAAATGGGCGTGGCCCGTGGGGTCAAATTTTATTTTTGACCGAATATGGTCATGTCATATCAAATTGAAGGTATCGATGAGGTGATTGCTCTGATGCAATATTTTCTCAGGAACCACATGGCCGATGCTGGCCAAACTTCATAGGAAGTTAAGATTCTTGGGTGAAGCATTTTCAGATTTGGTAAAATAAGAGTCATCGCTTAATCCAAGATGACCGCCATCTAAAAATAGCACAATTTTTTTTAAAACACATGAATTCAATGTCACATTCTCCTCTGGTGTTCATAGAGTCAGGTGAGCGAATTAGGGCCATCATGGCCCTCTTGTTTTGCATGCCATTTACATTGCTGACAGGGAGGTACTCCGACAAAAACTTGATAAACTTGATTTTGTCAGATTACAAACCGATTGGTAAATACTTGTAGAAAAATTAGTAATCATGTATTGCATGCATGTATATTTGTATATTATGATGTAACAAAGAGAAATAATAAAAACTGAAATGAAAAAAGTCGTTTGACCCATGTAGCCTTTAGTGCATCAATAAACGATTCTAATACTATCACGGCGTAAATTAACGGTATGGGTTCCTCCTTAAAGGAATCACGATTTGCCTGGTTTGGCCCTCAGGTACGTTTTTATCTTTGGCTCTTTAGTTACCTGGGAGTTGAATTGGGTTATTGCCCATTATAAAAGTAGTAAGATTATTACTGATCCTACTGCTTTTGGGAGGGGCCAAGTGATTCTGGTGTGGCGAGCACCTGGCATCAGATCAGGATTATTCTGATTGCAGGGCTAAATATATAGAATTTATTGTAAATATTCAGTTCTGATTTTGGGACCCCCCCCCCCATTTAGACTGTACTTGACCATGTACATGTACTTGTACAGGTAATATATGGGATTTAGTACTAAACCCATTGACCCAGCCTTAAATGACCTTAGCTGTTTATAGGCCGTTAAACCCTAACAAAAAACAAACAAACATCAACTCAAAATGGAATGGCTTTAACAATTAACTATCATAATGACCCAGAGCGATTTTTTATGTTGTCTATTACCACTGTCCCTTAAATATTTATTTTTATCGTACCAAATAACGTTGAGGCACTTTTTTACATTCCTAATACATACATATCGCCTTTTTTCTTTGTAATAATGACTCTTTCCAAACATAACTCACTCTGTATCATAATTAGTCCTATAATATACACCCCAGCCTATTTACCTATATATCCTATAATATACCATAATACACTCATTGTTACTTGCGACAGGACATACTTCGTTTTTAGCTCACCTGAGCGAAGCTCATGTGAGCTATTGTTACCGCAATGTGTCCGTCGTCCGTAGTCGTCGTCCGTGAACATTTTCAAACGTCTTCTCCTCGGTAACCATTGGGTCTATAGTCACCACACTTCATGGTCATGGTCCTTAGGTAGGAGGATTACAAAATTGTTAAAATTACGTCATTACGTAATCCAAGATGGCCGCCGTCTAAAAATAGCACAAATTCTTAAAAAATCTTCACAAGAACCGCCAACCGGATTTCGACAAAACTTGGTAGGAATGATCGATGTACATTGCTCTTTCAAAGTTGTTAAAATGGTGACCCCGGGGTCAAAAATGGGCGTGGCCCGTGGGGTCAAATTGGGGTCAAATTGTATTTTTGACCGAATATGGTCATGCTATATATCAAATCGAAGGTATCAATGAGGCGATCACTCTGGTATATTTTTTTTGTCGAAATCGGATTGTTATGTCATCCAAGATTGCCGCCGAAATGTCAAAAGGTCGTTCTTTTATTAGAGATTTCAAAATTCTTCTTCACATGAACCGCTTGGCCCATGGTAGCCAAACTTAAAAGGTATGGTCCATGGGTGAACCCTTTTTCAAATTTGTTAAAATGGAGGTCATCACTAATCCAAGATGGCCGCCATCTAAAAATTGCATAAATTCTTAAAAAATCTTCTCATGAACCGCTGGCCGGATTTCGACTAAACTTGGTAGGAATGATCGATTTACAATGCTCTTTCAAAGTTGTGAAAAAGGTGACCCCGGGGTCAAAAATGGGCGTGGCCCGTGGGGTCAAATTTTATTTTTGACCGAATATGCTCATGCCATATATCAAATTGAAGGTATCGATGAGGCGATTGCTCTGGTGCAATATTTGTCGGAATCGGATGATTATGTCATCCATGATGGCCACCAAAAGGTCCATTTATTCAAGATTTTGAACGTCTTTTTCTCAGGAACCACATGGCCGATGCTGGCCAAACTTCATAGGAAGTTAAGATTCTTGGGTGAAGCATTTTCAGATTTGGTAAAATGACAGTCATCGCTTAATCCAAGATGACCGCCATCTAAAAATAGCATAATTTTGTTAAAACACATGAACTCAATGTCACATTCTCCTCTGGTGTTCATGGAGTCAGGTGAGCGAATTAGGGCCATCATGGCCCTCTTGTTTTGCATGCCATTTACATTGCTGATAGGGAGGTACTCTGACCAAAACTTGATCACAAACCGATTGGTAAATACTTGTGGAAAAATTATTAATCATGTATTGCATGCATGTATATTTGTATATTATGATGTAACATGGAGAAATAAAAAAAAATTAAATTAAAAAAGTCGTTTGACCCATGTAGCCTTTAGTGCATCAATAAACGATTCTAATTCTATCACGGCGTAAATTAACGGTATGGGTTCCTCCTTATAGGAATCATGATTTGCCTGGTTTGGCCCTCAGGTACGTTTCTATCTTTGGCTCTTTAGTTACCTGGGAGTTGAATTGGGTTATTTCCCAGTATAAAAGTAGTAAGATTATTACTGATCCTACTGCTTTTGGGAGGGGCCAAGTGATTCTGGTATGGCGAGGACCTGGAATCAGATCAGGATTATTCTGATTTCAGGGCTGAACATATAGTTTTATTGTAAATATTCAGTTCTGATTCAGGCGGATTTCGACGAAACTTGGTAGGAATGATCGATGTAGAATGCTCTTTCACAGGTGTTAAAATGGTGATCCCCGAGGTCAAAAATGGGCGTGGCCCGTGGGGTCAAATTTTATTTTTGACCGAATATGCTCGTATCATATATCAAATTGAAGGTATCGATGAGGCGATTGCTCTGGTGCAATATTTGTCGGAATTGGATGATTATGTCATTCAAGATGGCAAACGAAAGGTCAATAGGTCGTCCTTTTATGAGAGATTTTAAACATCATCGTCTCATGAACCGATTGGCAAATGGTCAGCAAACGCTACCTGCAAGGTCCTTAGGTGAAGCCTTTAAAAAGTTGTTAATTAAGTTGGCCTGAAATCCAACATGAAATCCAAAAATAGCCCAAATTCTTAAAAAAATATTTTTCTCATGAACTGCCAGACGAAACATGGTAAGAATGATCGATGTACAATGCTCTTTCCAAATTGTTAAAATGGTGACCCCAGGGTCAAAAATGGCCATGGCCCGTAGGGTCAAATTTGTGTTCATGGAGTCAGGTGAGCGAATTTCTTGTTAAACAAGAGGGTCATGATGGCCCTAATTCGCTCACCTGACTCCATGAACATCAGAGGAGAATGTGACATTGAGTTCATGTGTTTTAAAAAAAATTGTTCTGTTTTTAGATGGCGGTCATCTTGGATTAAGCGACGACTCATTTTACCAAATCTGAAAATGCTTCACCCAAGGATCTTAACTTCCTATGAAGTTTGGCCAGCATCGGCCATGTGGTTCCTGAGAAAAAGACGTTCAAAATCTCGAATAAATGGACCTTTTGGTGGCCATCATGGATGTTATAATCATCCGATTCCGACAAATCTTGCACCAGAGCAATCGCCTCATCGATACCTTCAATTTGATATACGACATGAGCATATCCGGTCAAAAATAAAATTTAACCCCACGGGCCACGCCCATTTTTGACCCCGGGGTCACCATTTTCACAAATTTGAAACCGCATTGTACATCGATCATTCCTACCAAGTTTCGTCGAAATCCGGCTAGCGGATCATGAGAAGATTTTTTAAGAATTTATGCTATTTTTAGATGGCGGCCATCTTGGATTAGCGATGACCTCCATTTTAACAAATCTGAAAAGGCTTCACCCATGGACCATAAGTTTTAAGTTTGGCTACCATGGGCCAAGCGGTCCATGTGAAGAAGAATTTTGAAATCTCTAATAAAAAAACGACCTTTTGACCTTCGGCGGCCATCTTTGCTGACATAACCATCCGATTTTTGACAAAAAATGCACCAGAGTGATCGCGTCGTTGATACCTTCGATTTGATATACGACATGACCATATTCGGTCAAAAATAAAATTTGATCCCAATATGACCCCACGGGCCATGCCCATTTTTGACCCCGGGGTCACCATTTTAACAACTTTGAAAGAGCATTGTACATCGATCATTCCTACCAAGTTTTGTCGAAATCCGGTTGGCGGTTCTTGAGAAGATTTTTGAAGAATTTGTGCTATTTTTAGACGGCGGCCATCTTGGATTACGTAATGACGTCATTTTAACAATTTTGTAATCCCCCTACCTAAGGACCATGACCATGAAGTTTGTTGACTATAGGCCCAATGGTTACCGAGGAGAAGATGTTTGAAAATGTTCACGGACGACGGACGACGGACACATTGCGGTAACAATAGGTCACATGAGCTTCGCTCAGGTGAGCTAAAAACAGATTCTGTCTTCGCGACAGATCTCAGATATTACTCACATTTTTCCAAAATTCGGAAACATTCAAATATTTACGCATATAAATTGCCATTTAAATAAAGTAATTATTTTGTTTTACTAATTGTATCCCCCAGGACTCCGTCGGGGGATACTATGGATTTGACAGCGCGCCGCGTCCGCGCCGCCGCAGACACTTCTTGTCCGGAGCATAACTCGAACACCCTTTGGAATATTTTCATGAAACTTCACACATGCATAGACCACGACCCAAAGGTGTGTCGCGCACAAGAATGACAACTCTTGCATAGCTAATTTTTGAGTTATCTCCCTTTTTTGTTTCTCGTACTGATTTCGTGTCCGGAGCATAACTCCACCACCCTTTGGAATATTTTCATGAAACTTTACACATGCATAGACCACTACCCGAAGGTGTGTCGCGCACAAGAATGACAACTCTTGCATAGCTAATTTTTTAGTTATCTCCCTTTTTTGTTTTGCGCACTGATTGACCATAACTCGACCACCCTTTGGAATATTTTTATGAAACTTAACACATTCAATTATACCACGAACCGAAGGTGTGTCTGCACAAGAATCACAAACTCTTGCATAGCTAATTTTTGAGTTATCTCCCATTTTTTGTTTTCGCTCACTGATTTCCTGTCCGGAGCATAACTCGACCACCCTTTGGAATATTTTCATGAAACTTCACACATGCATAGACCACGACCCGGAGGTGTGTCGCGCACAAGAATGACAACTCTTGCATAGCTAATTTTTCAGTTATCTCCCTTTTTTGTTTTGCGCACTCTACAAACTGGACAATAATGCATGAAGACCTGTTTTCTCGTCTGCTCTGTATACCTTTTCTCGTGTGCTCTGTAACACCTTACCTGTAGAGACAACAATAGAAATCTTGGGAGATAAACCATGTGCTAAGCATGGCTAGCATGTGCAGATGTCCAGTGCTTGACCACTGCTGACCAGGTAATTTATACAGGTAAATCACTACATTGGGTACTGTGTTGAAAATATTTGTGGCATTATGTGGACCTCTGCAGATATATGTAGATAAATATAGGACTATTAAAAAAAAATCTGGTCTCCAATAGCAAGCATTATTATTTAAAAAAAAAAAATTTCATTTTTTTTTTTTTTTTTTTTCATTTGTTTTTTTCTTCTTTTTCTTTCATTTTTTTTTTTTTTCAAATTATTTTTCAATTTTTGTCTAGTAGCATAAGGTCGTAAGTGCTTTATACAGACTATTCACCTGTGCATGTGCTAGCATGTGCAACTGACCACTGACCACTTACAGGTAATTTATACAGGTAAATGATTATATTACATTTCCGTAAACTGTGTTGAAAATATTGTGGCATTATGTGGACCTGGCAGATATTTTGTAGATAAATATAGGACTATTAAAAAAATATTTCTGTGCTCCAGTAGCAAGCATTATTATTTTTAAACTTTTTTTTTCCATTTCATTTTTTTTCTTCAAATTATTTTTCAATTTTTGTTAGTAGCATATCGGTGGTAAGTGCTATATACAGACTATTCACCTGTGCATGTGCTAGCATGTGCAACTGACCACTGACAACTTACAGGTAATTTATACAGGTAAATGATTATATTACATTTCCGTAACTGTGTTGAAAATATTGTGGGAATATGTGGACTGTTGTATATATGATATATAGATAAATATAGGACTATTAAAAAACATTCTGGGCTCCAGTAGGGAGCATTATTCTTTTTCTTTTTTTTAATTTAATTTTATTTTCCATTTTTTTTTTTTTACATTCTTTTTCAATTTTTTAACTGACACTAACTTATTACAGGTAAAATTTATACAGGTCATTATTACATTTCCGTAAGCTGTGTTGACAATATTGTGGCAGTATGTGGACCTGTGCAGATATATGTAGATAAATATAGGGGGGGACTATTAACAAAAATTCTGGGCTACAGTAGCGAGCATTATTTTTTCAACAAAAAAAAATCGTATTTTACATTTCCGTAAACTGTGTTGAAAATATTGTGGCATTATGTGGACCTGTGCAGATATAGTATATAAATATAGGACTATTAAAAAAAAATTCTGGGCTCCAGTAGCAAGTATTATTATTTTTTATTTTTCAACTTTTTTTTTCAAATTTTTTAAATTTTTTTTTTTACATTCTTTTTTAATCTTTTAACTGACCACTAACTTATTACAGGTAATTTATACAGCTAAATTATTACATTTACCTAAACTGTGTTGACAATATTGTGGCAGTATGTGGACCTGTGCAGATATATGTAGATAAATATAGGACTATTAAAAAAAATTCTCGGCTCCAGTAGCGAGCATTATTTTTTTTATTTACATTCTATATTACATTTCCGTCAACTGTGTTGCACTATGCATAGAACCTAAAGGTGTGTATGTGTCGCGCAAGAATGACAACTCTTGCATCACTAATTGTTTAGTTATCTCCCTTTGTCCGTCACCGATTTTGTCTCCGGAGCATAACTCGATCACCCTTTTTTCAAACTACTTGTGTATCTGGGGAGGGGGATACACATGCGCTTGTCGACAAGCGTCCATTTCTAGTTAAAGGCAGCGGTGTACACAAAACACCGATTCTTTAATATTCAACGTAAATGTATACTCATCATAATTTACACGAGACTATGATGTGTGCTAAATAACTTTCGAGATATGTGTAGATCAGACAGCAATCCCCACCACAGAATCAGGATCTGCACCGTTTATACCATCGGCGATTTAAATCATGTAATGTAATGCAGACCCAGACACTGACGAGGAATCGCGGCTCCCGTTCAGGAGTCACACTGGCCAGTAATAAAACTGGTTCCAATTTGTCGCAGATGAATAATATACAGGTAATTCTCGTTATCTTGGAAGTTGACCAAACTGAGCAAAATATATCGACATATCCGAACTTCGAGATAAACATTTGCTAAATTTTGCAACCATTCTCGAAAAAATCCGAACAGAATTGCTTTATAAATACCAACTTTACTTTACTTCCGGGTTTTCATAAATCACGCACTTTCTTTTAACGAAACGTGCATGCGCTGTTACTAAATATATCGCATATTCATCGACGCATTTTCTGGTACACAACAATTTGTTTTGCAAATATGTATAAGTTAGATCACGGTTTGTCCGCATGTACGATTATCGCTCGTACATGCAGACAAACGTGATCTAACTTATTTATCACATCCTCATACACATACCTTGCACATGAGCTGTGTTAATACAGAAACAACACCCGGTATTGTGTCAAAGATGTGATAATTATGGTTTAAGTGAATTCAGTTAACATGTTTGTGCAATGTTTAACAACTTAATAATTTAACATCTTGACACAATACCGGGTGCTTGCAAATTTGTATACTTAGTGGTAATTAATACATGTACATGTAGGGGGATTAATACATGTACTAAATCATCGCGTTTCTTTTATATCTTTTTCGGATCCACGAGAGACCCGCATTATAATGGAGATCGCGCTATACGCGATCGCGTTATAATGGAGCTGCAGTGTATTTGTTAGTGCAGACGATGTGGAGTCAGTGTTGAAATATACCTACAGACTGGTAGATAGTAAGATCCATGATTACTACATTGTTAGAAATTTAGTGAAATTTAGTGAAATTTAGTGAAATTTAGTGAAATTTATTAGTTTACTATATTAATAAGACAAGCACAACTACTTCCATGTGACATATATGACCCAAAAGTGCACACACGTACATGTTATATTGCAACACATAATGATAGCATGGGTGATACACATATTTCACACATAAATCTTTTACACTTACCATGTTACTGTGGTATGTGTTTGTTTTACACTTACCATGTTACTGTGGTATGTGTTAGTTTTACACTTACCATGTTACTGTGGTATGTGTTTGTTTTACACTTACCATGTTACTGTGGTATGTGTTTGTTTTACACTTACCATGTTACTGTGGTATGTGTTTGTTTTACACTTACCATGTTACTGTGGTATGTGTTAGTTTTTTTATTCTGTGTGCTCATAAATGTTTTACACTTACCATGTTACTGTGGTATGTGTTAGTTTTTTTATTCTGTGTGCTCATAAATGTTTGGGTATAATATTCTCCATTATTTACAATAGCAGGAAGAAAAAAAATGAGACCAAAATTGATATATTACATTGTCTAGGTAGAAGACAAAGTTTGTTAATACATGTACTAAATTGAGATAACATCCATCTCGTTTATCATATTGTGGAATAATAAACGTTTTACAAATGCAATATTTAGAGATTTTGTATTTTAGACTGTTTGTCCAATAATTGAAAACACTGTATTTTTAGAATTCCATATAGTATACTTATTTTGAGGAATGTGATGACTAGTAGCGTAAAAATACTGATAGTCCATTTGCTTGCAAACACAAAACAGATTGAAGTTTGGCCATACATATATATGTACATGTAGATGCAATTAATTTGCCAATGTTGTTGTTTTTTACAATTGTGTCTATCTTTCTGGATCTTTATGGAAACGTTTTTTGAAAACATGCTTTTAATATATACATGTATTGCATTCCGACAATTATATAAAATGAGTAGTATAAATTTCATATAATAAATACATGTAATATATCACTCTTTTGTCTATATTGTTGAATAATTGAAAATCAACATATTATACAATGTCTGGAGATTTTACTATTTTTAGACCATTTTTCAAATAATTTGAAAGATTTCTGCAACAATTTCTGCAACAATGCATTTTCAACAGTTTCATATATAGTAAATTTGTTATAAGGAATATGATTATCATAGATATAGATTGGTTTTGATAATTTTATAGGTGAATACATGGTTCTGTTATGTTATTAGTGTGAAATTACTTATTTTCCAGTTCCTTGTAAACACAGAAAATCAAAAGTTGGGAATTCAAGTAATACATGCAGTTAATTAGCCAATGGTATTGTTTTATTTTGTTTTTCATGTGTAATTACCTGTCTGGATATCCATGGACACGTCATTTTAAAACAATGATTTAAAAAGACGATTTTTTGACGTATTTATGGTCATTTTTAAATCGTTTCAGTATATACTGTTTGTTTTAGGTAATGTTTGCCTGTTTTTATTTTGTTTGCACATCATACTAATTAAATTGTTAATAGGAATGCTTATTATAACCATATTTTGTGGAATAATACCCTTTTAGTGAAGGGTTGAAGCGAAAAATATATCTGTATTTTTGTGTACTAAATTACAAAAAGTCACACTTTTTAATAGTCATTTTCGCCAATTGAGGATATTATACCAATTTTACTTTGTTTTTGGATGATTTAAGAATACATTTCTTTACAAATAGACTTCCACTCTGTATGTATGCGCAGAAATTTGGTTTACATTCAGCAATGCGGGTGTATTCAGCAATCTGGGTGCTTTAGTTAATTAAACTAGATGGCCGTGGCCTGCTTGTATCGCCTTGGGGCGAGGCATGGACACTAAAAAAAGAAATGTAGAATAACGAAAAACTTTGCGGGCGCGACAAAAATGAGGTGGGGTGGATCGCAGGATGTGGATTTAACTATAATTATGTTCATTAAATGGCTGACGGTACGACGTAAGAGCGGGCAACCTGAACTCAATCTATCCCCATCCCATCGAACAACTAGTTGTGGTAGCGGGTTAAGGACTCTCATCATGATTGGACACTTGACCTTGTTTTATAATTACAAGAATTCCGCGGAATCAAATGTCTCGCCTTGTTCCGCCTTGACATTGACCCTGGGGCCTTGACCTTAGGGCCCCAAGAATAGTCTTATATTAATCTACATATCATAGTAAAGGTATGTATAAAGTTTGATGACTGTAGCTGATAAGGTGTTGAATTAATGACCGTAACACGAAAACTTAACATTGAATGATGACGCCGCCGCCAACTCCGGAAAAGCAAAACCTATGTCTCGCTTTCCGCTTTCGTGGGCGAGACAATAATGCCAGAACACGAGCAAATGGTGGTCAATGATGATGTAATCAACGGACCTTATGTCAGCTGGCTCTAAAGAGAAATGTGCGACACACAAACCGTAGCGTGTTTTCGCGCAACACTGTATCCTTGTATGCACTTTCTAACGGAAACTACACCATAACAGGTGGTACAAACCATAACGAGATTAAGTCAGAAAATGCCTTAAAAACATGTTGTATCCTACAATTAGAAAGCTGAAACTTCCCACAGATCATTCAGACTGTAGTTACTCAATATCGCAACCAAGAAGAGACAATAACATGTGCGTGTTAGCCAGAAATCGGCACTTTCATCACACTCTTTTGATTAAAAATTTATGTACAAAAAGCTGTCATCTTTGCAAACAAATAATTCAGAAAACACGTTGTCATTAGTATTGTGAGCGTGATCATTGGACAGCATATTCATTTCTGCGTATGTCGTCCCACGACTCCATCTTGGCGACATGTATATACTCTGTCTGCACCGTATCATGGTAACTCTCCACCGTATCACAATACCGACAGTGTTTTTTTGCACCTTTTTAAATACCATTGATCCCGTTGGGAACAAAAATATCACCGTGTCATCGGTGAGCATGGATAGTGACTGATTTGTCGGCACCTTCAGATGGCCATTGTCATAAATGTTTGGTGAAACACTAGGTGATTTGAGAAATTCTTACAAAACCTTTCAAAACATAAATGGACGGACAGACACATATGGCGAAACCTATAGGGCACCGCCAATTCTCCGCGGGGCCCTAATTATCTTCCAAGCTACTAGTGTCTGGGGAATAGTGTCAAGCTCTATATTGCTCAAAGTAGGGTGTCACTTAAATCAGCTAAGATGGAGATGTAAAACAGCTACATTCGTACAAACAATAGTCTGCTACTCTTTGATGTCATATGCCCTGGCCACTTTATTGGAAATCAACAGTGTTGAACTATGAACATGTTCATTATGTATGTCACACCATCAACGCTGATACACACAGCAAGCCACTGGTGCCAATATGTCCCGATTCGATTTGTACATTATGAACAGTATGTGGTGTAAATTTGTTGAAATCCATCCATCACTAAAATCTGCCAACCGTCCATGAATGGTTACTGGCTGGCCCTACTCGACTGCTGCTCACTTCACCCACAGGTTGATGTAGCTGGTTACTGGCTGGCCCTACTCGACTGGCTGCTCACTTCACCCACAGGTTGATGTAGCTGTAAATATTTCAACGGTATTACATGTAGTTAACAAGCAACTCCACTTATTTCCTCTGAAATGTGAATCTGATAAAAAAAAAGAATGCTCAGAACACGTTATTTAAAGGATTTACAAAACTTCAGGAAATTAATAATGTTTCAAAATGATAGTTCAGTAAAATATGCACTACCCACACCGAGTGCATAGTCCGTCGTCATTTGTTCTCCCGTGGGAATTTCGTGAACATTTTGTTTTGAGTAAGAATCATTACATGTATACTGTTTGAAAACAAATAAGACACCACCAAATGTTTCAATCTAAATTGTGAAAATGGCGGCCATTTTAAACAAGAATTCTAACATGAGCAATATGATAAGTCCTGACATATGTTCGCAGTTGTTATAAAATGAACAAGAAATGCGTCTGTCGAACGCGGATGCCACCTGCAGCATATTTGAGAAACTGTGACAAAGTGGTTAACCGAAAAGTGTGACGGACGGACGGACAGACGGATGGACGGTCCAAACACTATACACCACCCGTTTCTTCGAAACCCGGTGGCATAAAAATATAATATTTAATCACATTGCATTGTAGAGGTGTGACGATGCAATATGTACAATTAAAGATACTGATACCATGGTTGAGTGTTTTAACAAGGGCTTGCTGACAATAGTAGATACTTTTGTGGCAGTATGTTAATATTTGTTATGACGCATGGTGGACATGCTAGCATCATATAAATGGCTACATTTCTTATAAATGTAATAATTTTTTTGTGATTCTGGTACTGGGGGAGGAAATAAGACAAGGCGACACATAGGATAGACCAGATGGCCACGGCCCGCATGTCGAGCCCGCCGAGGCATTTGATGGTCTCGGAGTGTATTTATTTGAAGTTTGAATTAAGGGTTGAGGAGATATAAGGTATGTAAAAGCTTTAACGCAAATTTTAGTCATTTGACCTTGATCTTGGGCACATGGGCCGCATGGGTGGGCTATAGAATGAAAATATGCATGATAATAAAGAATTATTTGAAGTAAATTGGAGTACAATATACGTCTTCTGGAGATAAAACGTATATACAAATTTTAACGCGGGGGGTTTGGGGTTCTCCCCCAAGAAAATTTTGACATCTAGATCGTCATAGACGCGATTTCCCGGCACTTAGATCACTGGATACAACATTAAATAAAATAAAAAATCAAAAAAAAATCGGCAAAATCTGAGACTAGGCGGCTGCCTCGTCTGCCTCATCCTGGCTACGGGCCTGACGGACAACATAGAAAAAAAATGCATTATATACCCACTCGTAATTCATTGCTAATTATGCTATTATCACTGTTCACACGGACTTCAAAATTAATTGTTTCTTTAACCCTCAGATCGAGTTCAAAGTACATCGGCGGTGTGATTTCGCACTTCAATTGATCCTTAATCCCTGATCCCTAACGAGTCACGCTTTTAACATGACAGACGTACCTTGTCGTTTATCAAAATGTTTGCGAATTGTAGATCACGTGAGCCGGCTCATCAGGATCTGTGGCATTCCTACGTACATGTACATTTTATATACACAAAAATGACCCCTAACACAGCGTAATGTAACAGTTCCTAACTTAATATGGAATATCCCGGGCCGATAGTCCGTGTCAGTTACTTGGGGTTAAATATTACGAACACAGATAAACACAGTGCATGGTTTCTTTATTTTATTTTAACATCATCAGAAATGGCGAGTCTAGGAACTCTCGTATCTTTACGCTGAAGCCAGTCTATTTCAGTCACTAATCCGCTATACACCTGTCCCACGCGTGTGTTAAGAAAAATCGATACTTGGAGAAACTGAATACACAGCGAGCTGCACACTGGTTTAACACGGATATGGCCCGCCGATATGTGTCATAAATTACTTGGTGGTCAAAACCGGTAAATTTAAAATGTTTATAGCGAAATAGCAGCTGACTGGCAATTTTTCTCCAAAAATCGGTCCAGAACCAGAAAACTGAAAATTTTAGAAGCACTGGTGCCAAGTGCTCAATTGTATTTATTATATTTAACTCTGATAATAGTTTTTGTTTTGGGAGAGTTTCGTATAAGAAATCTTACGAGGACAAGTCACTTTTTCAAAATTACTTGCCCTGAAAATTATATTTTCCAGGACAAGTCGGCAAGTCACTTTTTCAAGTCACTTGTCTGGGACAAGTGGCTAAAAAATCAATTTGTACAGCCCTGCTGTAAATATAAATATTTTACCATGTAGTCCACACAGTAGAGTAGAGACCCGACAAAAATTGGTCGGATGAGGCTTGATCAATATTAATGCACATGTGAAGTGGACATTGGCCGAGTTATTATGATGTAAAAATCACAGAACTACTCGCGGTGTTGGCGATGTCATAAATCACAGAACTACTCGAGGTGTTGATGATGTCATAAATCACAGAAACTACTCGAGGTGTTGATGAGTCATAAATCACAGAAATACTCGAGGTGTTGATGATGTCATAAATCACAGAAACTACTCGAGGTGTTGATGATGTCATAAATCACAGAAACTACTCGAGGTGTTGATGATGTCATAAATCACAGAAACTACTCGAGGTGTTGATGATGTCATAAATCACAGAAACTACTCGAGGTGTTGATGATGTCATAAATCACAGAAATACTCGAGGTGTTGATGATGTCATAAATCACAGAAACTACTCGAGGTGTTGATGATGTCATAAATCACAGAAACTACTCGAGGTGTTGATGATGTCATAAATCACAGAAACTACTCGAGGTGTTGATGATGTCATGAAATCACAGAAACTACGAGTGTGATGAGTCTAAATCACAAAGAAACTACTCGAGGTGTTGATGAGTCATAAATACGAAACTACTTGAGGTGTTGATGATGTCATAAATCACAGAAACTACTCAGGTGTTGATGATGTCATAAATCACAGAAACTACTCACTCTGTAAGTGATGTCATAAATCACCCAACTACTCATGGGTTGGTGATGTCATAAATCAAATACTACTCACGGTGTCGGCGATGTCGACCCACAGCAATGCCTGCTGGAACTTGTCCTCCGCAGACGGGTCGCGGTCCAGGTTCCAGTATTGGAGGCTTCGAAACGACTCTGAAGCACACAGCTGCCGGTCCTCATCCTCACTGAACGGTTTTCTCGCTTCCTTCATTGTCACACCTTAAACGGAGGGTCATCATTGCACGTCTTAAACACAGGTCGAAGACTCGGACATAGGACCCAATACTTGGTTCATTTGGGAAAGATTATCCCACCCACCCATTTCCATACACAATACCGTACAGCCTTTTCCAAGGTAAGAAACAGCTTCGCAAAAATACCGTATTTTTGGGCTCGCTCAAACACCACAAATTTCAACTTATGTCTGGTAATTGATAAATAAATCTTAAGTCTTCAAATATACCGGTATTCACTTCAAGCATCTGCTTTTAGCATTTCGTTAGTTACGGGCAAATTAGCTACCACAGACAAGGCGATAATTGTATGTCCGAATAAATGTCACACATTTTTGTGGGCTGTGGAAGCATACATTACGTGTTAAATCGAGCTGAAATCCAATTACAGTTTCAACATATTGACGTGGATCACTGCAATAAACATCAGTAACTCAAATCTTACAATTTGTGACTAATAAGTATCATCCACTAACCTTCAATTATCTAAAACGTTCTTTTATTTTGATTTGAGTCCCAACATTTCGACATAGCCTTCCGTGAACTTTACTTTTGGATTCCTTTGTTATATTCGAAGAATGATCAATAATGGCGTCACGGGAAACACCGAACTGGAGTATCATAAATACTCCTATATTTGTTCAACCAATCAGGTGGCGATTCGTGAAGCCGGTTGTGTGAGATTTTTTCGGACAGAGAACTTCCTCTGTGATGTTGGTAGCTAAAATGTGTGTAACTAACAATATACTAAACACAGATGTTTAAAAAGAATATATTTGTGGGCCTAATGCATTAATATATTGCCAGAGACGTAAATCAGCAGAAAAAAGTCGAAGTTTGAGCGAGCCCGAAATTAAGCCTGTTTAGGGCATTTTCACAAACTCTCGTCTACCTTGGAAAAGGCTATACAGTATAGTGTATGGAAATGGGTGGGTGGGGTAACATTTTCCAAATGAGCCAAGTATTGGGTCCTAGGTCCGAGTCTTCCACCTGTGGTCTTAAATGATTGTCACACCTTAAACGGAGGGAAATAATTGCCACATCTTACACGGAGTAGTAAGGGATACTGTGTATTCCCGTTCGATTATTTTGCTAAAAATGATTTTATGGTCTACCTTTCTTCTCCAGCACTTTCGAAGCCGAAAGCTACACATTATGTTTGTAAACCATGGATATGCCCATGTCATACTGGGCTCTAATATAACTAGAGAGTGTGTATGAAAGAAGAACACTTTAAATGGTTAGTTTCAAATTTCAAAGTCATTTGAGAAAGTCTTACAAACTTTTCGACATAAAAAAATGGCTAAGTGTTTCAGCACCATTTTGAAGGTCACAAACGTCAAGGTCATGTCATTGGCTGGGCGATTGCATCATACATGTTCAATGTTCAGGTGAATGAACTGTCCAAATATTAAAGCAATCCTTCAAGTAATATTGAAGATATTGCATGATGGGGAAACTCTTACAAACTTTTTGACGTAAGAAAATGGCTAAGTGTTCCAACACCATTTCGAAGGTCACAAAGTTAAAGGTAATGTCATTGATGATGTGAGTGCATCACACATGTTCAGGTGAATGAACTGGCCAAATATTAATGCAATCCTTCAAGTACGGTAATATTGAAGATATTACATGATGGCGAAACTCTTACAAAATGTGTTGACGTAAATGTACACGGACGGACGTACAGAACCTCAAGAGAAACACAATATGCCCCCCCCTTGCTATCGCATAGGGGGCATAACAATGTGATGCCACGTATTTTGCCGCCATCTTGGATATTTGGCGGCCATCTTGAATTTATGTATACTTCCCATGTAATTGCCAGTATAATGGGGCTAATTGTACATTGGCGCCGCTGTTTTTCTGTATTTTTGTTATTTGAAATTTCAGTAGCGTGATATATGCAGACTAATTAACTAATTTAATAATATGCTACTTTCCAATATGTCTGCAAACAACACAAGAATTCCGAAAGCGGAGTCGCGCCTGCCGAGGCATTTCACCACAACATGATCATGGGTATGTGCTAAAGTAAGCATCACAAAAACCAACAGAAAAGTGCATGCTTTAAACACGAACAAAGTCATAGTTATGTTAATGGCAGTATGTTCCATTTGCTCAAGTGTCCAAACAAGAATTCCGACACGGAAGCAATGTCACACCTGCCGAGGCAAAAGACCGTAACATGATCATGGGCATGTGCTAAAGTAAGCATCACAAAAATCGTCAGAGAAGTGCATAATTAAAACACAAAAAAGGTCAAGGTTATAAGAAACTTTTTGACACAAACAAGAAAACCATAAAAACAAGAGCTGTAGGAGAACAGCATAGCTCGACTACGAGGGTTGTCGATGTACACATAGCTTGACAAACAAGGTGGCTGCGGCCTGCATAAAAACCTTAACCAAGGTTGACTAAAAAACTTAACCAAGGGAAATTAAGTAAGTAATTCAAGGTTAAATGTAGGTCAATGACAGATATAGGTCAGGGGTTATTGATGTACATCACTAGGAGATGAAGTTTTCCAAGTATGGTTGCTGTAGGCCCAGGAGTATTCCATATACAAGCTTGACTAAAAACCTTAATCAAGGAGAATTAACTAAGTAATTGAAGAGGAAATGTAGGTGAAGGTCAAATATAGATCAGGGGTTATTGTTGTACATCCCTATGAGAAAAGGTTGTCCAAGTATGGTGTCTGTATGCACAATAGTATTCCATGTACAAGCTTGACTAAAAACCGTAACCAAGGTTTACTAAAAACCTTAACCAAGGGGAATTAACTAGGTAATTCAAGGTTAAATGTAGGTCAAGGTCAAATATAGGTCAGGGGTTGTTGATGTACATCACTAGGAGATAAAGTTGTCCAAGTATGGTTGGTGTAGGGCCAGGAGTATTCCATCTACAAGGTTGACTAAAAACCTTAACCAAGGGGAATTAACTAAGTAATTCAAGAGGAAATGTACGTCAAGGTCAAATATAGATCAGAGTTATTTATGTACATCACTATGAGAAAAGGTTGTCCAAGTATGGTGTCTGTATGCACAATAGTATTCCATGTAGAAAGCTTGACTAAAAACCTTAACCAAGGTTGACTAAAAACCTTAACCAATGGGAATTAACTAAGTAATTCAAGGTTAAATGTAGGTCAAAGTCAAATATAGGTCAGGGGTTGTTGATGTACATCACTAGGAGATAAAGTTGTCCAAGTATGGTTGATGTAGGGCCAGGAGTATTCCATCTACAAGCTTGACTAAAAACCTTAACGAAAGAGAATTAACTAAGTAATTCAAGAGGAAATGTAGGTCAAGGTCAAATGTAGGTCAAGGTCAAATATAGATCAAGGGTTATTGATGTACATCCCTAGGAGATGAAGTTGTCCAAGTATGGTGGGTGTAGGGCCAGGAGTATTCCATATACAAGCTTGACTAAAAACCTTAACCAAGGAGAATTAACTAAGTAATTGAAGAGGAAATGTAGGTGAAGGTCAAATATAGATCAGGGGTTACTGATGTACATGCCTAGGAGATGAAGTTGTCCAAGTATGGTGGGTGTAAGGCCAGGAGTATTCCATATACAAGCTTGACTAAAAACCTTAACCAAGGGGAATTAACTAAGTAATTGAAGAGGAAATGTAGGTCAAGGTCAAATATAGACCAGGGGTTATTGATGTACATCCCTATGAGAAAAGGTTGTCCAAGTATGGTGTCTGTATGCACAATAGTATTCCATGTACAAGCTTGACTAAAAACCTTAACCAAGGTTGACTAAAAACCTTAACCAAGGGGAATTAACTAGGTAATTCAAGGTTAAATGTAGGTCAAGGTCAAATATAGGTCAGGGGTTGTTGATGTACATCACTAGGAGATAAAGCTGTCCAAGTATGGTTGGTGTAGGGCCAGGAGTATTCCATCTACAAGATTGACTAAAAACCTTAACCAAAGAGAATTAAGTATGTAATTGAAGAGGAAATGTAGGTGAAGGTCAAATATAGATTAGGGGTTACTGATGTACATCCCTAGGATATGAAGTTGTCCAAGTATGGTGGGTGTAGGGCCAGGAGTATTCCATATACAAGCTTGACTAAAAACCTTAACCAAGGGGAATTAACTAAGTAATTGAAGAGGAAATGTAGGTCAAGGTCAAATATAGACCAGGGGTTATTGATGTACATCCATATGAGAAAAGGTTGTCCAAGTATGGTGTCTGTATGCACAATAGTATTCCATATACAAGCTTGACTAAAAACCTTAACCAAGGTTGACTAAAAGCCTTAACCAAGGGGAATTAAGTAAGTAATTCAAGAGGAAATGTAGGTCAAGGTCAAATATAGATCAGGGGTTATTGATGTACATCCATATGAGAAAAGGTTGTCCAAGTATGGTGTCTGTATGCACAATAGTATTCCATATACAAGCTTGACTAAAAACCTTAACCAAGGTTGACTAAAAGCCTTAACCAAGGGGAATTAAGTAAGTAATTCAAGAGGAAATGTAGGTCAAGGTCAAATATAGATCAGGGGTTATTGATGTACATCACTAGCAGATGAAGTTGTCCAAGTATGGTGGGTGTAGGGCCAGTAGTATTCCATATACAAGGTTGACTAAAAACCTTAACCAAAACGGTGACGCCGACGCCGACGCCGGGGTGACAACATAAGCTCTACTTATTCTTCGAATAGTCGAGCTAAAAATGGCTATGTGTTACCACAACCATGTGAAGGTCAAAAAGCATGAGTGAGTTCCAAATGCTTACATGTATCAAGTGTCCATATATTAAGCAATCCATCAAGTAATATTAATGTTATACAATGATTAAGAAACTCACAAACTTTTTGATGTAAACAAAACGGCTAAGTGTTTCTGCAAAAATGTGAAGGTTAAAAAGGTCAAAGTCATGTTAATGGCGGCATGAGTGATGATGAAGCTTGTACAAACTTCTTGATATTAAGGACGACGACGCGGACGACAGCGATGATGATGGAAAAAGCGGCAACTATAGTCGCGCCTTCTGCTAAAGCAGGAACGACAATATTTAATCAATCTGTCAAGTAATATTAAGTTATACCATGATGAAGAAGCCTGTACAAACTTTTTGACACAAAAAAAAGTGTTTCTGCAAAAATGTGAAGGTAAAAGGGTCAAGGTTATGTTAATGGCGGCATAAGTGTATTCCAAATGCTCACATGTATCAAGTGTCCAAAATATTAAAGCAATCCGTCAGGTAATATTAAAGTTACACCATGTTGACGAAGCTGGTACAATTTTTTTGACATTTCGGACGACGACGCGAACGACGACGAGGAAACAGCAGCAACTATAGTCGCGCCTTATGCTAAAGCAGGCACGACCATATTTAAGCAATCTGTCAAGTAATATTAAAGTTATATCATGATGAAGAAACTTGTACAGACTTTATGACGTCAAAAATTGGCTAAGTGTTTCCACAACCATATGAACGCACTAGTTAGGCTTAGAGCTAGGGTTGCTGTTGCAGCGTCCAGATTTCCGGAAAAATGGCTGAACATGAAGACAATTTACAGCGAAGTGTTACATTTACATTTATAACTAGAAATGGACGCTTGTCGACAAGCGCATGTGTATCCCCCTCCCCAGATACACAAGTAGTTTGAAAAAAGGGTGTTCGAGTCATGCTCCGGAGACAAAATCAGTGACGAAAAAACAAAGGGAGATAACTAAAAAATTAGTGATGCAAGAGTTGTCATTCTTGCGTGACACACCTTTAGGGTCGTGGTCTATGCATGTGTGAAGGTCCATGAAAATATTCCAAAGGGTGTTCGAGTTATGCTCCGGACACGAAATCAGTGCACGAAACAACAAAGGGAGATAACTAAGAAATTAACGACGCAAGAATTGTCATTCTTACGTGCGACACACCTTTGGGTCGTCTTCTATGCATGTGTGAAGTTTAATAAACTAGAAAATGTGTTCATAGAACACGGACGTCCCACATATCGCTTTGATAATAAATGAGGGCAAATTCCAAGTCAAAATTTTCTTTTACCTGAGCGTTAAAGTTTTTGAAGCACCAAGTATGTGACCTTGACCCTGGGCTTGGCGGGGGCAGGACGAACGTGGATTTGGCACAGGGCGGTAGAGGACTATTAGAGCAATGCGTATATGAAATATGAAGCTGATCCGTGAAAGAAAACAGAAATTATAAGATATTTACCTGAGCGTTAAAGTTTTTGAAGCACCAAGTATGTGATCTTAACCCTGGGCTTGGCGGGGGCAGGGCGGTAGAGGACCATTAGAGCAATGTGTATATGAAATATGAAGGAGATCGGTCGAAGGATGAAGAAATTATGAGACATTTACCCAAGTGTTAAAGTTTTGTGACGGACGGACGGATGGGACGACGGGACGCACGTTCCTACGAATGAATACTTGTTGGGTTTTTACTCTATAAAAATACCCAACAAGAGTACCCAACACTATCCTAACCCTACCCAATAAGATCCCCGTACGCTTACAACAAGTACCCATTCGTGTGTGTATGCGGACGGACGGACGGACAAGGGTAACACTAAATGCCCCCTCCACTATCGTGGTGGGGCATAAAAATATTCCAAAGGGTGTTTGAGTTATGCTCTGGATACAAAATCAGAGCACGAAACAACAAAGGGAGATAAGTAAACAAGAATTCCGCAGAATCAAATGCCTCGCCTTGTCCCGCCTTGACCTCGAGCCTGGGCCCGAAAGCAATTTTCACTGGCTCACTAGTCAATAATTGTTTTATTATATGATAATAGTTTGTATATAGCACTTACGACCTTATGCTACTAGACAAAAATTGAAAAAGAATTTGAAACAAAAAATGAAAAAAGAAATTGGAAAAAAAAAGTTTAAAAATTAAAAATAATAATGCTTGCTACTGGAGCCCAGAATTTTTTTTTAATAGTCCTATATTTATCTACATATATCTGCACAGGTCCACATAATGCCACAATATTTTCAACACAGTTTACGGAAATGTAATATACAAAAAAAAATAAAAAAAATAATGCTCGCTACTGGAGCCAAGAATTTTTCTTAATAGTCCTATATTTAGCTACATATATCTGCACAGGTCCACATACTGCCACAATATTGTCAACACAGTTTACGGAAATGTAACTAGAAATGTGGCCTGTCGGCACACGAATACCCCCACTGGCAGCCAAAGAAAACTAGGCATTTTTTAATATAAGCCATTTAGCCGAGCGTTAAGGTTTCAAACGCGTCAAGTCTGTGACCTTGACCCTGGGCATAGTGTGATAATCCATGCATCGGTGTAGAAGATATAGAGCGGAAGGGAATTTCAATAGGTTTGACCTTTGACCTTCAACTGTGACCTTGACCTTGGACGTAGGTGCGTGGTTATTGATCGCGACACACCTTCTCATCATGTGAAACATTTGTGCCAAGCCATTTGATAATCCATGCATCGGTGTAGAAGATATAGAGCAGAACGGAATTTCAATAGGTTTAACCTTTGACCTTCAACAGTGACCTTGACCTTGGACGTAGGTGCGTGGTTATTGATCGCGACACACTTTCTCATCATGAGAAACATTTGTGCCAAGCCATTTGGGAAATTCAATATTTTTGACCTTTGACCTTCAACTGTGACCTTGACCTTGGACGTAGGTGCGTGGTTATTGATCGCGACACACCTTCTCATCATGAGAAACATTTGTGCCAATCCATTTGATAATCCATGCATCGGTGTAGAAGATATAGAGCGGAAGGGAATTTCAATAGGTTTGACCTTCAACAGTGACCTTGACCTTGGACGTAGGTGCGTGGTTATTGATCGTGACACACCTTCTCATCATGAGAAACATTTGTGCCAAGCCATTTGGGAATTTCAATATTTTTGACCTTTGACCTTCAAACTGTGACCTTGACCTTGGACTAGGTGCGTATTATTGATCGTGACACCACCTTCCTCATATGACATGCCAAGCCATTTGTAATCCACTCGGTGTAAAGATATAGAGCTGAAGGGAATTTCAATAGGTTTTGACCTGAACCTTCAATTAGTGACCCTTGTCCTTGACTAGGCGCTGGTTATTGATGCGCACACCTTCTCATCATGAGAAACATTTGTGCCAAGCCATTTTGATAATCCATGCAAACGGTGTAGAAGATATAGAGCGGAAGGGAATTTCATAGTTTGACCTTTGACCTTCAATGTGACCTTGACCTTGGACGTAGGCGCGTGGTTTATTGATCGCGACACACTTCATCATGAGAAACATTTGTCCAAGCCATTTGATAATCCATGCATCGGTTAGTAGAAGATAGAGCGGAAGGAATTTCGATAGGTTTGACCTAATTTGACCTTCAACTGTGACCTTGACCTTGTACGTAGGCGCGTAGTTATTGATCGCGACACACCTTCTCATCATGAGAAACATTTGTGCCAAGCCATTTGATAATACATGCATCGGTGTAGAAGATATAGAGCGGAAGGGAATTTCCAACAGACCGACAGACCGACCGACCGACCGACCGACCGACCGACCGACCGACAAGCTGACTCCTATATACCCCCAACAAACTTTGTTTGTGGGGGTATAATAATGTACCTGTATAAATTACCTGTAATAAGTTAGTGGTCAGTTAACTAGATGGCCGCGGCCTGCATGTCGCGCCTTGTGGCGAGGCATGGACACTAACAAAAAAGATATAGTATAACGAAAAACTTAAGCAAAAACATTAACCGGAAACACGTACGTACGTACGTACGTATGTACGTACGCCAAAGTGCCGACTATATCGCGCTTTCCGCAAGCGGGCGCGAAAAAAACTTTAACCAAAAACTTCAAAGTAATTTGACATTGGGCACAGGCACGGGAGGGGGGTAGAATGAAAATATAGATGATGATAAACACCCATGTGAAGTTTCAAGGTAATGGGCAAAGCAGTTGCAGAGATATATAGAGTATAACGAAAAAAGTTTAACCAAAAAACTTAACCAAAAACTTTAACAAAAAAACATAACCAAAAACTTCAAAGTAATTTGACCTTGACATTGGGCACAGGGGCCACACGGAAGGGGGGTAGAATGAAAATATAGATGATGATAAACACCCATGTGAAGTTTCAAGGTAATGGGCAAAGCAGTTGCAGAGATATAGTATAACGAAAAAATTTAACCAAAAAACTTAACCAAAAACTTTAACAAAAAAACTTAACCAAAAACTTCAAAGTAATTTGACCTTGATATTGGGCACAGGGGCCACACAGAAGGGGGGTAGAATGAAAATATAGATGATGATAAACACCCATGTGAAGTTTCAAGGTAAATGGCAAAGCAGTTGCAGAGATATAGTATAACGAAAAACTTTAACGAAAAACTTTAACCAAAGAACTTAACCAAAAACTTTAACCAAAAAACTTAACCAAACAACTTAACCAAAAATTTAACCGGACACACGTACGTACGTACGTACGTACGTATGTACGTACATACCTACGCCAAAGTGCCGACTATATCGCGCTTTCCGCAAGCGGGCGCGACAAAAAATTGAAAAAGAATGTAAAAAAAATAATGTAAAAAAATAATTAAATTTAAAAAAAAATAAAAAATAATGCTCCTACTGGAGCCCAGAATGTTTTTTAATAGTCCTATATTTATCTACATATCATATATGCACAGGTCCACATATTGCCACAATATTTTCAACACAGTTTACGGAAATGTAATATAATCATTTACCTGTATAAATTACCTGTAAGTGGTCAGTGGTCAGTTGCACATGCTAGCACATGCACAGGTGAATAGTCTGTATATACGACCGTATGCTACTAGACAAAAATTGAAAAATAATTTGAAAAAAAAACTGAAAAAAAAAAGTTTAAAAATTAAAAAGAATAATGCTTGCTACTGGAGCCCAGAATTTTTTTCAATAGTCTTACATTTATCTACATATATCTGCACAGGTCCACATAATGCCACAATATTTTCAACACAGTTTACGGAAATGTAATCTCCAATGTAGTAATTTACCTGTATAAATTACCTGTGGTCAAGAATGGTCAAGACTGGACATTTGTACATGCTAGCACATGCACAGGTGAATGGTTCTCCCAGTGTCTATTGTTCTCTCTACAGGTAAGGTGTACAGAGCACACGAGAAAACGGGTCTTCATGCATTATTGTCCAATTTGTAGAGTGCGCAAAACAAAAAAGGGAGATAACTCAAAAATTAGCTACGTAAGAGTTGTCATTCTTGTGCGTGACACACCTCCGGGTCGTGGTCTATGCATGTGTGAAGTTTCATGAAAATATTCCAAAGGGTGGTCGAGTTATGCTCCGGACAGGAAATTAGTGCGCGAAAACAAAAAAGGGAGATAACTCCAAAATTAGCTATGCAAGAGTTGTCATTCTTGTGCATGACACACCTTCGGTTCGTGGTCTAATTGAATGTGTGAAGTTTCATAAAAATATTCCAAAGGGTGGTCAAACTATGGTAAATCAGTGCGTCGAAACAAAAAAGGGAAAAAGAGAATAAACTAAAAAATTAGCTATGCAAGAGTTGTCATTCTTGTGCAGCGCGACACCTTCGGGTCGTGGTCTATGCATGTGTGAAGTTTCATGAAAATATTCCAAAGGGTGGTCGAGTTATGCTCTGGACACGAAATCAGTGCGCAAAACAAAAAAGGGAGATAACTCAAAAATTAGCTATGCAAGAGTTGTCATTCTTGTGCGCGACACACCTTCGGGTCGTGGTCTATGCATGTGTGAAGTTTCATGAAAATATTCCAAAGGGTGTTCGAGTTATGCTCCGGACAAGAAGTGTCTGCGGCGGACGCGGCGCGCTGTCAAATCCATACAATTACTATATATTAAGGAAGAAGTCCATCTCATGAGTGGTGTTATGGAATACCCACAAGTATCCGTCACTTTGGTGTAAAAATGGTTTGTATCGGGTACGTCAGTTGAGATAAAAGTAATGATTTTA
The DNA here is from genome assembly GCA_029237695.1 of Conchocele bisecta. Classification (NCBI taxonomy): domain Eukaryota; kingdom Metazoa; phylum Mollusca; class Bivalvia; order Lucinida; family Thyasiridae; genus Conchocele; species Conchocele bisecta. The sequence goes on from CM055269.1 coordinate 122,512,994, forward strand.
TTACTAATATTTTACCGTAAAATGTTGATTTCCTTTTACGATATATTAAGGAAGTCTGTCTCATGAGTGGTCCTTACGGAATACCCACAAGTATCCGTCAGCTATAAATACACTTTTTGAAGCTGTGTATTCGAAATTGAAGAAGAAAATAAAAATACAGTTTGGGTAGTTAGCAAAAAAACCACATGAAATGGTTTGCAAAAGTAATGAAATGCCAAGACATGTTTTCATTTTGAAACTATTCAATAATTGCTGTCTGTTGATGTGTAAACAGTAGTGTCATTTTATTTTACCCAATTAAAATTTTGAAATACCCAATTGCTTCAGAAATGATGGAGTGACAATACTCAATTACTAATTCCTTATCTGGAGCCCAGTGCTTTCATGCTGTGATAAATCCACGATTCTCTGGCCCTCTGTGTTTTCAATTGTGTCTCGATTTATTTGGCTGCCAGCGGGGGCGTTCGTGAGCCGGTAGGCCACATTTCTAGTTTTGTAATGTGTGGTGTAAAATCAAATAATACAAGTGTACATATGTCTAATTGCTGCACAAGAAAGTGATAATGTTTGTATGTTCTGGCTCTTGTCTCTGAGCCAGCCCGTCACAGGTCCAGCTAGTTCTCGCTGAACACATAAAACTAACTGCTGGCTGGTCTACAAGGTCTACTAACAGGCAGGCTGGTCTACAAGGTCTCGGCTTCAGCTGAGAATACGTGCCTCGCCAATGATTGGTTTACAAATGATCAGATAAAAAGATTATTACAATGTTTGGTTTGCTACAAGAATCACAACAGTACTTTAACAATAATCAACTACATGTACCGGTATATAGGAAATGTATCTGGTCAATACGAGATAAAAGCGGCTGAACTGAAGTGTGGATTAACTGTGATGTTCTAGGCTGTATGCTGGGCTATGTGCTTGGAGAATAGCTTGCCTGCCATCTCAGAACGATCAGTAATATGTCACTATCTCTCAGTCTATATGCTGGGAGTGCAGCTCGTCGCTGAGCTATCAGCACTCTGGTACTATGTTTCGGACTATATGCTGGGCATGTAGCTTCACTCCCTTTTCTGAGCTATCAGGGATGGGTTGTGGCCGTGTGGTTGGAACACCTGACTTCCAATCCGGAGGTTTTGGGTTCAAACCTCGTCCTGGGCATCAACAATACTTACATAGTATTTCCATCCCACTGGTCTATCGGATGAGACTTAAAATTGTGGTCCCGTCTCTATATGACCTTATATGTTGGTGGGACGTAACGTTAAGCCCTTTCACTTTCTTTTTTCTGAGCTATCAATTCTAGATCACTATCTCAGTCTAGATGCTGGGAATACAGCTCGATTCTGAACTATATATATGGATGGCTCAGCCTTTTGCTGAGCAGCTCCAGCTAACTAGCTGGGCAGCTCCAGCTAACTAGCTGGGCGAATGGGATTAGAATACGTGCTTACACTGCTTAGCACAGCTGAACATTCGACGAGGTTTGACAAACGCTATACTCGTCCAAACAACACTGAAATTAGGCTATATACACAGTGGCTAGGGTTATAGATGGGCATATATTGACATATGCCTCAGCGAAGTGTTTCAGCACAGCTCCTCATGTGAACACGGTAGGGCTCGATGATAAACACAATGCTCGTCGATGACCCGTCAAGCTATACCAGACTGATAGCTGAACTAAGCGTGCAACAAACTGTTCCCTGTAGTAGTATATAAGAGTCAAAATGATACCACCACCCTCTGGAAGCCACCGGCTACACGTGGTGCCTCCCACCAGGTGGTGCTATAATTAATGACTCTTATATACTACTCAGATTTTCCTCCATTTTTATGAGAATATTTATGAGAATGGGAGAGTAATTTTAATTTTTCAAAACACGAGGGGGGAGTTAGGCATAATTTTAATTTTTCAAACACAAAGGGGGGAGTAAGCATAATTTTTTTAAAAACACACCTACTGTTAGGCGGGTATGTATGAGAACATATTTTTCATCACCGCGAGACCATATATTTATGACATGAGATACACCCTATTAGAGATAAGAATCCCTATGTTATACTCAGATATTACAGCAATCTGTCATACATTTATTACAAATAAACTTACACCCTATTGAAGATAAAAATCTATTGGATTACTCAGTATAATGTCTACCATAAAGCAAATGAGAGAGCAAGCTAAGGGTTGGGGAATTTCCCTAAGAGGTTTGAGAGACTCAAGAAAGATATAGCAGATAGGATAAGTGACGCGCGAGCCATCGTCTACGAGGAGAGGCTGCGACGTGCGGTTTGTTTCAGACCGGACGACTGCCCGCTGACCTGAAAAACGCTCCGAGAAAATTGGAGAACGAGACGACGGCCAGTCTGCGCGCCACTGCTTACGCGCAGCGTGTAAAAGAAGATCCCAGCGCGCGTAGAAACCACTATTCAAGGCGTACTACAATAAGATTTATCAAGGGTTGGTTGGGAGACCTCCTAAGAGTAGGAGAGATATCGCCAGAGCTTTGGTGGAGGAGGGTCCCAGGATTCTCGCCGAAGAAGCCGAAGTTAGGGAAACTGTTGATAGGGGTAGGGGTAGGAAGATAGTATGGACTTTCGAGAGGGGGGTAGTGGGGAGATCGCTAATAGCATAATGAATAAAATTCGTCCAGAGATGACCACGGCGTGATCTGAGGTATTCGTGCTCGTATCGTATTAGGAACATAGAGACCGACGCTACTATGATCTATCACAAACAATCAAAGGGCAGTCCGTGGATAAACGAGATCGCCAAAGCCGAGAGTTGGATATCCGATAGAGAGAAAGGTCGAATGGACATCGACAAAAGTTGATAGACCAAACACAAATGGACCTTCGTTCGTTGGATATCGGTCGAGGTGAAGATGATCATCGACGCTCAACAACTTCTCATGGGAGCGGGAAAACTCCCAGACTGGTTAAGACAGAAAAAGGGAATGTATTCCGTCGACACGTACGACGACTACTTGTGTCTGTTTAGGTGCATAGCCATCCACCGTGAGAGACCAGACCGCTGTTGTGAGAATGCACGAACTCTAGCTAACGAATATCTCGTCACGATAACGGACCGGATAGTAAGGGAATTCCCTTGAAAGATATTAAGAAGGTCGAAGAGCACTTCAAGATGGGCATTCGCGTTTACGAGCCCACCGACGAGGGAGTGTGGTATCTCATGAAGGTTCCGGCAAATTACGATGTGGTTGGGGAGAAGACAATGACGATAGGAATGTTTGGAGGTCACTCTTTCCTCATAACGAACCTCCGCAAGATGACGAACGAGTACGGGTGCTCCGGATGCCAACAACGGTTCACAAAGTCGTGTAACATGCACAGGCACGCGACCACCTGCATGGGTGGAAGACCGTGGTGACATGTCCAGGTAAGATCGTAGAGAGACCACAGTCTGCATACGAGAAGGCGTTCTATCCCAAGGGGTCAGCGAGCGAGAGATCGATTCAATGGTTGAGCAGAGAAGAAGAGAGATTGGGAAAGCACATACATCACGCGAGATGCGGTCACGGTGGAGAGAGGTGGGTGGCCGCGATCCTGTCGATGGATATGTCACGAGACCAAGACCGTGTTTCAGTTTCACGGATGCTACTGGCACGGGTGTCCGATTCATCACGGTAAGACAGCGCTGTATATGAGGTACAGGAAGACGAAAATTCGAGACGCCAAGATAAGGGAGGCGGGTTACGAGCTGGTGGTGATGTGGGAGTGCGAGTGGTTGAATGATAATTTTGATAAAATTAATACCTACTATCCACAATCACCGCGCGAGGAGGAGACGACTCTGTACCCTCACCAGATAGTCTATGACTTCGAGGCGTATCTCGACAAGTCAAAAACCACTCAACCCACCAAAGACCTGACCTTCGAGGTCGAGCACGTTCCTATATCTGTGTCTTTGGGGGATACGATGCATGAAGGGATAACCCACATCTGCGAACGAGATCCTGACACGCTAGTCGAGAAGTTCGTGACCGAGCTACAGATGAGAGGCAAGGCAATCAGGGAGGGGGTTAGGAAGAAGTATCTGCCGGCCGATATAGATATGCTATCGAAGTCTCAGCAAGCAAAGATTGTCTCTTGGATTGACCAAGTCCCGGTGGTGGGGTTCAACTGTAGCAGGTACGACCTGAACCTCATCAAGCAGTACTTTGTCGAGAAGTTGGCGGCCACCGCCTGACTAAGGTGATGGTCGGAAAGAGAGCCAGCACGACGATGTTTCTGTTTACCCGGAGTTTAGATTTCTCGACATCATCCAGTATCTGGGACCCGGTACCACGTACGACCGGTGGGTTAAGGCGTACGACTGTAAAACGATAAAGTCTCACTTCCCGTACGAGTGGTTCGATAGCGCGGACAAGCTCGACCATCCGGGCTGCCAGACTATCCCGAGTGGTACTCGAAGTTGAAGGGTGAGTTCCTACTGTCGTTGTCCGAGTGGAAAGAGTGTAAGAAGGTATTCCAAGAAAATGGGATGAAGACGTTCAAGGAATGGTTGCAACACTACAACGACTTGGATGTCGGACCGTTCCTAGAGGCTCTAACTAAGATGACGGAGTTCTACAGAGGAAGAGGTGTGGATATACTCAAGGATGCTGTGTCTCTGCCCGGTGTTTCCCTTCAGTACCTACTTCGTGGGACGATCGATGGGAAGGCGGACACACCCGAGCTGTGGTCACCGAAGTCTGAAACTTATGAGATGATGAAGCAGGGATTGGTCGGTGGTCCGTCCATAGTGTTCTCCAGATACGCAGAGGCTGGCAGGTCGACGATCAGGGGTCAGGTAGGTAGTCGGGAGGAGAAGATGTGCAAGGCGGTGATGGGTACGACGCCAATGCACTGTATCTGTCTACCCTGTCGAAAGACATGCCGTGCGGGGAGGAGACGATATGGACGTGTGACGACCCGGAAAGACAGTCGTATATAGACTGTTTCGTGAGGAAGGTCAGGAGTGAAAAGTGGTTCGGATTTGCGGAGTTGGATATAGAGGTCCGGAAACGTGAGAGACAAGTTCTCGGAAATGTCACCGCTGTTCGTTAATCAAGAAATCGATGAGAACGATGTTCCGCAGCACATGAAGGACTACCTGGCCGGTACCGGGAGGAAAAGGGTCGAAGGACAGAGAAAGCTCGTGGGGGCAATGTCCGCCAAGAAGATGATCATATACTCCCCACTGCTAAAGTGGTATCTGGAGCACGGTCTGATCATCAAGGCGGTGCATAGGGTGATAGACTACACGCCCGGCAAACCGTTTCAGTGGTTCGTGGAAGAGGTCACCGCTGCCAGACGGACGGGGGACGTAGACAAGAGCAAGACGGTGTTGGCGGAGATATTCAAACTGGTTGGCAACGCGTGTTGTGGCAAGCTAATAGAGGCACAAGAGAGACACCTGAACACCACATATACGAAGGATGAGAAGACTGTCGACCGGGCACTGAGGTCGGCGTGGTTCGAAGACCTGGAGGAGATTGGGGAGGCTTACGAGATATCGAGCAGGAAGACTCGAGTGGTGATCAACAGACCGTTTCAGTGTGGCATAGCGGTCTACCAGTTGGCCAAGCTCCGGATGCTGGAGTTCTACTCGATTTCTTGGACAAGTACGTGGATCGCGGAGATTTCGAACTGATACAGATGGACACTGACAGCATGTACTTCGCGCTGTCGGAGAAGACGCTGGCGGCTGGTGGTGAGAAAGAATATGAAGAGAAAGTTTAATAAGGAGAAGACCGAGTGGTTGGCGTGGGACGCGTGGAGCAACAGAACTCCGGGATTGTTCAAGCTGGAATTCGAGGGAGATAGAGCCATCGCTCTGTGTAGCAAGTGTTACTACGTGAGTGGTGATGGAAAATCTAAGCACTCGGCCAAGGGGATGTCGAAGAGATCTAACGATCTGACTTGGGGAAGGTATAAGAGTGCTCTCGAAGGGGGTAGGGATATGGCGGAGAACAGGGGATTCCGAATGATTAACGGGGTGATGAAGACGAAGTACTGTCAACAAAAATTAGGACTCTCGGCGTACTACGACAAGAGGAGAGTGATGGAAGACGGGTTGCACACAGAGCCTATAGGATAGGTAAAAAAAAGAACTCTGAAAAAAGGATAGAATACTAAAGACTCTAACGATCCGGGGGTAACTGGGTGTCAGAAGGTACCATAAGAAGTTCTTCGCGAACAAAACCGCGAGATGGACCATCAGCCAAATAATAGAGCACGGGCTCATCAGGTTTGGTAATAGATCGATCCAGATGATATACATTCATTGACCACACGGGATCAGTCGCGCGGCGGCTGCCACCTTCAAGCTCTCCCGGTTGATAGAGGTACCGGACGTCAATATCTGATGGAAGCCGCTGCTCCTCTAAACCAACGGGTCGCCCGCGCGAGACGGCAGAGGGCTTGCTCGTCACCCTTTTAAACTTGATAGCATCTACAGGCTTCTTACCTATCAATCTGGTCACCTCTCCGTTCAGTGCGGAGACCACGGCGGGCAGTCTGGCCACCCACTCGGTCGATCGTGAATGGGGGTCTACAAGTTCTTTGGCGTATTGGTGTCCGAACAGTCTCTCAGCCAGGGTTCGATTGAAGCGTTCCACGATCCCCTGGTCCCGGTGGATGTTGACGCGGCTGCGTCTGATAGAAACTTTATGCTTAGACAATAGATGAGAGACCGCGCCCATGAACTCGCGGCCGGGATCGACCTGGAGAAGATTCGGCCATTTGAGAGGACTCCTCTTATATATTCGGGAAAGAGCCTCAGCCACTTCCTTAGACTCTTTAGTGGCCAACGGCTCAGCCCCCTTATAACGACTCGCTACGTCAACGATTGTCAGTGCGTACTTGTACGTCTTGCGACCGACGCGATCGTGAGGTAGAAACAGGTCCGCTTGGTGAACTTGGTTCGGCACCGGCACGTCGAATTTCGGCCGCGGAATATTGTGAGGCGCGGGTAAATAGATCTGCCAGATGGCCTGCTTCTTGAGCCATTCCTTGACAGCGTTTTCTGAAACCTTGGTCGCCGCCGCGAGGTTCTTGATGGCCGTGAGTCCCTTCCAGTAGCCGCGTGGGCTATAGTATGTATTCGACAGCTTGCGCGTTAGTTTGGTATCAAGTTTGCGCGTGTTCATCGTATGCGAAGTATTCTAATATATCGGACAATCTCCAACATGCCCTCGCCAGTTCGTCCGGTAACTGCGTCGTTAATAATAAACCTTTGTTGGAAGTTTCGCTGCAGCCCCAGTCGCGTTTGGGTTGGAACAGGAGAGGGGAATCTAATTCATTCAATCTCGATTGGGAGTCCAATCCCCCAGGATTGGTGGAGGAATCTAACATCCGCTTTGCGAAAAGGGTGGCCTCTTTTTCGTCCTGGCGCCACGTCTCGAGAGAATCTCGGGCCAGACGAATCATACTCTTTGCACCAGGTAAACGATGTTTTTGGGCAGTGTAGCCTACATCGATCATAGCGTCATAAAGTTCGTCAACTAACATCGTTCTATATATATATATTTATAAAAAAAAATGTTTTTTTAATTAATTAATTATTTTATATAGTAGCCGACGAGCCCACCACCACACCATTCCAACGACGATGAACGCGATCTCGCGGTCCTTTTGGGCCTCTGACGGTACATAGAAATCTGAAAGTTGGGGCTCGGGATCCATTGGATCGAGACTTTTGTGCGGATATGCCAGCGCGTACTCGCGGTTGGCTTCTTCAACGTTCTGAAAAGTTTGTGCGGCGTGATTTTCGCCGGCGAAGCTCTTCATTGACCCAGTCCAGATGGGCGGTTCGTTTTTTCGACCACGCTTCCTTTGCGCTATTGAGTTGTTCTACAGCTAAATCGTGGCGCTTACGCTCCTCATCCACGTTCGAGCTTTTCATTTTAGAGAATATAAAGTTGCTACCGCTGAACGCCAATGCGTTTACAAGCGCACCACCTACTATTACTGCGATTGAAGCCATTTATTTCCATATATTAACTGGTAGAATTCCAGCTTTAACTAGATAATCTCGGGTCCAAACTGCGGCCGCTACATCTAAGGTCGCGAGCCCTACGTCTCTCACAGTAAAGTCCAATTTGGGAGCGGTTCCTCCTAGGGCCATCTTTGATAGTCGAGCATACCCGATACTGAAACCCGATATCACCACGGCGTGATAAAGCGCATTCACTAACATTTTACCATCTTGTTCAGCCATTGTTATAATTATTGCATATAAAAGGGGTCGCGATCAATGTTTAAATGGGGCGCATCCAAATTCAACATTGTTGATGATTGGTGTTTAGTAACTTTCTTCTGAACACTGGCTGGTTGTTTTTTCGGGTATTTCCACACGCACAGGGCACCAACAACTGCCAGACTACCACCAACAAACCAACTCCAATTCACGAATTTGGGTTCAATCGGATTCGCCCAACCTCGATTGGGTGACAAATTCTTTGAATTTGAGTGTGCTTCCAATTCGTGAATTGGGGGTGTTGTTGTACTCAACTCTGTCTTCAGATGTTTTGCTGTCTCCGTCCCGATTGCAACCCCAATCTCGATTGGAGTTTAGCCTCTCGAAGCTTGGCGAGTATTTTATCTTGTTTAACTTTTCGGGTGGCAGCCGCCGCCCTCCCAGCTGCCTGTCTTTTAGGATTTTTTATATGCGGTATGTCATCCAGTGGCGGAGTAACACTCTGGTTCGATTGTGTTAGAGCAATCTGGTTCAACTCCGTCACTCTCGTGGGTGTGTCTTGTGTCATCATTTTCAGGGCTTATAGTTCGTGGGCATATATGTCCAAATTGACAGTGTTTACCCGTGGTCAACGCGGTTGTCAGCGGAGCTAAGTACATTCCAAACTTGTGATAAATTGAGCAGCATGCTGTTCTAAGAGTGTGTCCTATAAAAGGGTCAGTCTCTAGATCATCAATCAACCCCGCAGTGTTTGGTATAGGGAGAAGTCTACTAACGGCGGTAGCGTACAAATGAATAGCCGCCGATCCAAGAGTTTTTGTCATCTCTGCTCCCAATTTGGATTCGTATCGCGCATACATTTTATCGATCTCCGCATCTGACATCTTATCCACCTGAAAAACTGAGAGACGCCTACCGAGATAATGCTCCGATTGTCCCCCAGCAACCAGCGCAGCTAGCCGCTCTCGTCGCGCCGCATTTTCATTTTCATTAGGAGTCGTTGCACTCAACCCAATACCAACTGCCGTTGGAGTTGGAGTTGGAGTTGATCCCGATTGCTCTGTCGGATCATTATTGTTGGCAGTCGGAGTTGAGGTTTCTTCTATTAGCTGATCGAGAAGTTCGTCGCAGTTCATTTTTCTTAAAATTAATTTAACTATTCTAACAACTCTCATCACTTTAACATATTGCCAAGCGCACCACCCGATACTTATGATCACCATTATGCTCGCAACAAAGCTAGCAGCGGAGCACCAAATTGTTAACATTGTTAACCATTGTTCAGCATTTGTTCAGTATTTGTTCAGCATTGTTCAGCAATTGCTAAGCATTGTTCAGCAATTGCTAAGCATTGTTCAGCAATTGCTAAGCATTGTTCAGCAATTGCTAAGCATTGCAATAGCTTATTACTTTGTAATTTTCCTAATTTTATAATTTTCTTAAAATTAATTATTAATTAATTGATAACTTTTATAAGCAGTTGGTTGATCAGTCTTTAGCAGAAGCTTGGCGTGCTTAGTTTCGGAAAGCATCTGTCGAACCTTCAGGCGCTCCTCGCGCGTTGGGATAACGTCATTCTCTCGAAGACAGTCATCGAATGAGTCTCGGTCCTTGCAGTGAAAGAGGGCGACCCATTTCGTTTGCTCGCGCAGATCCTTGAGGACGGCGTTGTATTTTTGAGTGGAGATCCATACGCTTTGCCTCGCATGGCGGCCAAAAATGCGAGCTCGGAGAGCATGTCCTTCTTTTTGGTCATCGCCGCCTTGGCCGAGCAATCGTCAATCACATATAGGGTGGGCTCACCCTGGAATCTTTGGTATAACCACGCAACCAATCGTGAAGCCTATCACCCGGGTCCAATAACGTATACCTCAGGGTCGGTCCATATCCACGGGCGCCGCTGATAAGTATCGTTGTGCCGCACAGTGGGACACAGGATCACAATGTGACGAAAGGCATCGCGGTAGGACTCCTCGAGCAAGTCGAGGATGAAAACCGTTTTTCCACATCCTGTCTGCCCACATATTATGGCAGAGTGAGCATCTCCAATCGTGAATTGGTATTGATTGTTAATTTTCTTAATTAATTCTTTAGAATTATCAAAATTATGTATTAATAAATCGTTAGATGATTTTTTTATTAATAAATCGTTAGATTTAGTAGATCGCTGATACGTATCGACCATCTTCGATGTTGAGTTGTGCGTCTGTAATTATATATAAGTACACGTTCAATGGCCCGGCTCCGTCCGCCTCTTTGGTTATCTGGATCGTCACACCCTCACTAGCGTTCTCAACTTGGCGTCCGCTACCGTGTATTTGGTCATCGTCGCTGGCTCGCATGTCTAGCCATAACGCGTATTTGGTATTCAGGAACTCCGCGAGGGAGACGGCCGAGAGATGCAGGTCTTTTGCAACTGCTGCAACCTCCGGAGAGCGCTTAGAGCCGGCAGCAAACTGCTTTCTTACTTCATCCCACTGCTGGTGCGCGCGAAGACCCGCGCTGTAGAGTTGATTGGGGACTCCCTCGATCGTCACCTCTACCTTCGTGATTTTGGCGTTATAGAAATCTGTCGGTTTTTCTAGCACCGAACGCGAACCGAGCATCCTCGAACAGCATCAGTATACCTTTCATCGAGCGGGCGGGTACGTTGACGTTAATATTCCACAATGTGTCGCCTTTGTCTTTCGTCATCTTGCGATGGCGAAGAACTCGGTCGTAAAGTATGGCAACGCGCCCGGTCACTACTGGGTTCTGATCAATCGCGCGAGTTCGGGCATCGTGACCATGTCGTACTCCAGAGAAACATTATCGATCGTATACGTCGATAACATGTCGCTGGCTATGATAACTCGGCCGTAGTCGTTGAACGTTAGTTCGTATTCGAGGCGGTCAGCCAAAGCGCTCTGATAGTAGGGCATGTGACTCTCCAGCAACTCAAAGTCGAGCGGGATGTAGAAGCGGTTGCCGTAAGCGCCCGCGACCGCGTTGTCACTCGCGTTGTTATCTGCCTTGTTAGCAGCCCCGATTCTAGTTTTGGTTACGTTCTTATTTTTGCTGGTGTCAATACCTTGATAGACAGCGTTTTCAAGCTCGTGTGACGTCTTCCACAGGTCCTGATAGCAATGGTAGACGTCGCTGTCGTCGATCGACATCACCTCATTACCAGAAATCTTTATCATGGTCTCTTGACGATGGCGCGACCCAGGTTCTGAACGACGGTTCGGTCCGCGTCCGTCGACGTTAGCGAAATAGTGAAAGCTAGGCGAACAGTACCCGGAACAATGACGTCGTTAGCTCCGAGGTTGGGGAAGCGGACTAAGAGCTGCTGGTTCTGGTCGATCGTCGATGGGTTGTTCGTAATAACGACACTCTGTCTCACGCCTTTTGCCCCGAGGGGCTCACGCAGTCTGCGGTATGGATTGAGTTTGCGACCGTATTGACTCGAAGACATAATTAATTTTTTCAAAATTATTGAAACTATTAAACCCGTATGGTTTTGTCTTTAATACATAATTAATTTTAACACATTATTAAAGATGGCTGATTACGATGCTGACATGGATGAAATCGGCAGAGACGATTACGTCGATGATTATGATGATAATGATGATAACTTCGAGGATTCCATCACAACCTTCGACAAAACACCCCCTCCAATCCAATCGCAATTGGGGAAAATAGGTGGCGCTACCAGCAGCGTTGGTCAAAGTCAGGAATTACTTGAGGGAGCTGTAAACGACTACTACAACAATTTTTCAGATATCGGTCTGGTCCCGTCTGTCGGTCGCGACTACTCCAAATTCGAATTGGATCTGAACGGTAGATTGCGACTAAAAGCATCAGATAACCCGATCGTCAACATGAAGAACGGAAAACCCCTATCGCTAAACACCATTGCCGGAAACCGGGGCGGTGGCGATATCATAAAGAACGAACTAGGATTTCCAGATTGGACGCGTGGTAAAACAATTGTGCCGGCCCGCGCTGTAGAGGCCCTACAGTCTACCGACGAAACTATGGCGAAGACGGCCACCGCGATAGAAAAGGTCGAGCTCACCGAGGTCCTCAAATAGCCACCGACGTTATTAACACGATGGAGACCACGTTTCAGTGTCCAATCGCAATTGGGGAAAATACTCAACGATGACCCACCGTTACCTCTTCGAGAACTCCGTGGACTCGATAAGGCTCTACAAACGGTCCGGGGCGAACTGGTCCTTAACCTCTCCAAACTCACGGCGCTGGATGAACATATCGCACTAGAAGAAAGAAAACTGGAGGAAGCCGGTGACGATAGAGAATCTACCGAGCGGATCGCCGAACGACTGCGGTCTTTGCGGGATGAAAGAGAAGCTCGCTTGGAGGCCGCCTCGGCTAACCGTGAAGCTCTCCGCACACAAATAAGTCGGATCCGTGAATCAATCTCGAGGGTCCTGCACGAGGAGACGACACTCGGTGAGCGTCTTCGCACTCTGTTCAGAGAGCAGGGCGTCACGATAGCAAGCATCCTCGTTGCTATCGGCATGACTATATCGACCATAGTTCTAGCTTTCACTGGTGGTGCGGCGCCACCACCCGCTCCAGCACCAGCACCAGCACAGCTCCATCCGGTGGAGCCAAGGAGTGGATAAAAAAAACAACTAAAAGCCCTCGCCAGTCTTCTAGCTAAATTAGCTGGAAAGGCGGCTGCCGCACTACCTGGACTGATCGGAAGTATCGTTTCTTACTTGCTATCTATATTATCAAAAACGGCCGGATGGCTAGCCAAAAATACCTGGGCTTTAATCGTGACAATCGCCGGTCTCCTACTATTCTTCGCCAGAGAGTTCCTACAACCAAAGCGTAAATAATCCGATCGCCACGAGGGCGACGACGAGCCCTAATTTCTCTCCTCGTGTGTTGTGCTTCCAATTTCACCCAATCTGCGATTGGTGTTGATGATTGGTGTTTCTCCAATCGCGATTGGTCTGTTGATGGAACTCGATGGTGCATCCAATTTACGAATTGGGTTGGGGGTACTGGGTTCGATTTACGAATTGGGGGAGGTGTATCCATTTTGTGTTTTATGAAATCGGTTCCACTGTTGAACCCGATCATGTTGGGGTGCGCTTGATGATATCCGTGTTCACGTTACCGTTGTGGCCGATGTTTTTTTGATTGGCGGTGGCGATTACGATATGATTATTGTAACCGTCAACCGGGTCGTCTCGTAGTATCATATTGCTCGGCGCCATATAAAGACCTATTCCAAATACATAGTCTACTGGGGTGCTGGCATTCTGTAAAACGTCTTGATAATTCTGGATCGCCTTCTCCAGGTCCACCCTAGCCGACGATGGCGTCCTCTACAAGTGCCAAGAATTGTTTTTGTGCATCAAACGCTGTTCCCATGCCCAGTATGGAACTGCGAGTTTGCTTCTGTGCGCCGAGGATGGCCCAGACGTACGTGCGAATAGATTCGTTGACGTGAGTAACCCCGGCCTGCGTGAACCCTATACCCTTATCTAACATAAATGTAGCCACCCCACGTCCTGAACCTCAGCAGCCTGCTGTATGTAATCGACGTGAGCCCGTTTTGGAGGTAACATTTTACAAGAAAACACACCACAGTGCCGACCTCCAGACACTTCTGGCCCGAAAGTCATCGTCGCGGGGTCAAAATTCCCGGCGTTCCGACTGACGATGTGGTCACCGGAGTGATCGTGTCTAAAATCAGTCTGTGTCCAATTCCCGGACTGGCCGTGAATGAGAACGTCCCGAGGCCGGTGCTGGTAGGAAATGCTTTCTGTCTCCAGTCCGCGTCTTTTGAAACGTTAAATTCGTTACACAGTCTTTCAAAGGCCATACGGTCGTATGCGTTGGAAATGGGATCCCAGGCGTCGTCTTGAGGTAGTGAAATACCTAGTTCTTTGAGAATCCTCCTAATAGTATAATACGTGTGAAAGTTGTAGACACTTCGGAGCATGACATTCTTGGATGTCAGATGGTCTTTATGTGAAATACTCCACACTGTTGCGCACCATACAGCGAAATTTATTTGGTTCTGCCAAAAACTGCATCGGTGTTGCTTTCCACCCGTTTACCACCTCCATCGTAGTAATCTTGGGCAGCCTATATTGTTCAAAGATGTTAGGGAAGTTGGTGGCAAAGCCACTGTCCGGTCTAACCGTTACGGTTGGGTGTACAAGGGGGTTAACAACGTCTTTTTGTGTGTATTTACCTCCGACCGCGTACTTTACATTAGAGTTAAAGCTAAATGCTTTGGTATCCATTGAAAGATATTATTATGTTTGCTACTATAACTAATGTTCAAAAAGGGAGTTGTGAACTTCAAAAATTAATTGACAACTGCTGTGGAAAACGCCGGGTAGGCCTTAGATCAATCACCTTCACGGTTGGATGGCAGAATGTGGGGAAGAGTGATTTTGGGTTTTACTATGTGAAGGATGGACAACAATTAGGTGTAAAGCTGCCTCACGGACTGTGGGGAATAAGACAGCTCAAAGATTTTGTCAACTCAGAGCTTGACGGTATAATCAACCTCACAGTATCGAATGCTACCGGGCTCACAACAATGATCATCAGCAGTGATGTAGTGGTCTCCCCAGGGTTGGGTATTCAACTCGGTTTTAGAGAGACATACTCCTCAAACAAAGGAGTGTTCACCCCGGGTGAGTACGTCGGTGATAACCCGGTGGACTTCACCTTCACGAAAACTCTCAGGGTGCACCTGGATCGGGTGAACACATCGTACAACACGATAGACGGATCCCCCAGCACATTACTGAAAACTGTGCCCGCCAGCGATTGTTTCTATGGCGAGACTGTAACCTTAGACTTCCCACACCCAGAGATGAAAGTTTTGGAATCGGGACACATCCACGAGTTGAAGATTTATATTCTTGATGATAAAGGGCGAGAGTTGAATAACGATTACCCGATTTCGGTCGTCCTAGAAATTTCAAATTAATTATTTAGAATTAAACGCATGTTCGTAATATATATTATCAACATTATGAGTATATACGGACCAGGTAGTTCTTCCGATTGGTGACAAATTCAAATAATTTGGAACCTGCAGAAGGGGGATTCATCCCGACAGAGGGCGACTTTTAACTACCCAAAAAACAAAGGCCTTGATCAATAGAACTATATCGAGGGCCACGGACGAGATTCACAAGAGTCTACTATCACAACTTAGAGAATATGCCCTGGCTGTGAATACACAAAGTCGTGAAGAAACGCATACGGAACTAAACGAACTAGGTAAAAAAATAACCAAATATTTAGAAAAGAGGCCCGGTTGGGAATTGATAAAGCCCGAGAAGACCGCCAGGCTGACATTACGGAGGTTTATGGGGTGTTGCGCTTAGAAGACTCTCTCAGCAAAGAAGCTACACTTGCTGAATTACGGGACGGGAAAATAATCGATTTTCGAAATGAGGCCACGTCGGGTATTGAGAAAGCACGAGAAGACCACCAGGCGGACCTTACGAAGGCTTATGAGGTGTTGCGCTCAGAGGACTCTCTCATCAGAGAAGCGGCACTTACTGAACTAGATAAAAAAATAACCAAATTTCGAAAAGAGACCCGGTCGGGTATTGATAAAGTCCGAGAAGACCACAGTCGAACCTTGCAGAGGCCATTGCGGAGGCTTATGATGCGTTGCGCTTAGAGAACTCTCACAGCAAAGAAGCGACACTTACCGAACTAGATGGAAAAATAGCCGAATTTCTGAAGAGACCAGGTCGGGGGTTGAGGGGGTCCGAGAAGACCACAAAGAGGCCATTGCGGAGGCTTATGGGGCGTTACGCTCAGAGGACTCTATCAACAGAGAAGCGGCACTTACTGACCTATACGAAAAAAAAAAAAATAACCGAATTTAAAAAAAAGAGACCCGGTTTGATCTTGATGGAGTCCGAACGGGTATTGAGAAAGCCCTAGAAGACCACCAGGCGGATATTACGGAAGCTTATAGGGTGTTGCTCTTAGAGGACTCTATCAACAGAGAAGCGACACTTACTGAACTAGATGAAAAAATAACCGAATTTAAAAACAAAAAGAGGTCGGTCGGGTATTGATAAAGTCTTAGAAGGCCACCAGGCGGACCTTACGAAGGCTTATGAGGTGTTGCGCTCAGAGGACTCTATCAACAGAGAAGCGACACTTACTGAACTAGATGAAAAAATAACCGATAAACTGAAACATGATCGTATAGCCGCGACCAAAGCTCTTGAGGAGGCCTCTTATGAGATTCGTACTGAGGCATATAACGCAAACAATGCGCTTGCCGGAATAGTGAAAACAATGAAAACACCAAAACGTGTCATAACAGTTTGGGCTGAGAAGCGGGGCCCATTGGTTGTGGGGCACTATGAATATTCGTTCGGTGCCAAAGCGAGTAATAAATATGGGGGATACACTATGACAGCTGCAGGTGAAGTTGTCAGAATGGCGGTCTGCTCGGTTAATGCTAATGGTAAACCTGTGGGCGCGGTCGCGATAAATATTGTAGTAGATGGGGAAGAACGGGGGGTTGGAGTCACTAAAATCTCTGGAGATAGTTCGACGGTGGTGGTTTCGTTTGCCGGTGATGATCGAATTAGACTTTCCCAAGGTAGTGTTATTAACTTTATTACGAAAATCGGTGAACCAGAGAGTTCTTCCACTATTGTCTCATTGTTAATTGAACTTATTTATAAATACTAATATATTGAACTAAAATTTAAATATGAACGAATCACCGCTTCCAATTGTCAATACCACTCCACCAACACTGTATCCAACTCTCAATACCACTCCACCAACACTGTATCCAACTCTCAATACCACTCCACCAACACTGTATCCAATTAACGAAAGAAGTTCAGATTTTAGGTTGAATAATATCGTCGCTATGCACAGGATATTTTAGTTAGAGAATGTGCAAATAGAAAAAGACACGCTAACAAATATAGGCGCTCGGCAAACAGCTGAAGCATCTAGTACGGTTCTGGCAAGTGTTTCTGTGTTGTGTGGGGCGGGGACTACTGCAATGCTATCTACAATTGTAATGGTTCCACTTGCAGGGGTTTTGAGTGGAATTACCGTTTTATCTGGAACACTTTGTATGGTAATTAGGGCGGTGGGTGGAAAACTCGAGAAAAAAAGTAGAAAACATGATAGAATATCCGTTCTCGCTAGGTCTAAGAAAAATAGCATCGACGTTATGGTGTCCAAAGCGTTGGCCGATAAGAAAATATCAAATTTAGAGTTTGAATCCGTGGTGGAAGAAATGGGGAGATATGAAGAATTAATTAAAAAATGATTATAAGGATCAAGGCGCGCGCCACCATGCCCAAAATTGAGTGTACTGATTGGGATAAATTTAGGGTAAAACTTGGAAATAAAGTCGGAGGAAATGTTACAGCACCAACTACAGACATTTGATTAGTAGTGGGTAAACGAATCGTTGGGGTTTATACATAATACGGTAACTCGGCGCAGACAGAATCGTAAAACTCTATATCCGTAAACGAATCGTTGTTTTTTAAACAGTCTTATAAAATTAGTTTCACCCTCTTCACCTAGTTGTTCTCCGATCCTATTTTAGTCGCTTCATTTCACGAATATGTCTCTTGCTTAGCTTACATAATTTCCGGTATAATATTGTAAATGCAACGTTTTTATCGGAACGTAATAAATTACGCTGATATTTCGTGTATTCAATTATATATAGTGCTTTCAATTTATAGTAATATTCATCAATAAGGTCATTATAAAATTCCAATTCCCATTCTATTTTATTATCCATTTTTGTGAGTATAACTTATAGTTTTCTTATCTTTAATATGGGTGTAAGTTGTGGTTAATTTTTAAAAAAAATTGAACATATCATATCTTTCTAACTGACTTTTCGATTTGAATTATTACTAAACGATAATACTTGCGAGCACGTAATCCCTTGTTAATCATTCGATGAGTAGCCTGAGTGCCACCGCATGGTGGACATAGTAATGACTCGGCTTTGGTCCCTACCCCACAATGCCGACAGGGGCGAGGCGAAACGGAACCTCTTCGCATCCATGCACGGTGATGTTTGCAATATTCGTAAATACCGGTACGAAAACACTCTCGTGACTACCTGTCTTCAACCACGCACACTTAACTAGAACCATTATGTTATTATATATACGAGTATAACATAGGGATTCTTATCTCTAATAGGGTGTATCTCTCATGTCATAAATATATGGTCTCGCGGTTGATGAAAAAATATGTTCTCATACATACCCGCCGAACAGTAGGTGTGTTTTTAAAAAAATTATGCTTACTCCCCCCTTTGTGTTTGGAAAAATTAAAATTATGCCTACTCCCCCCTTCGTGTTTTGAAAAATTAAAATTACTCCCATTCTCATAAATATTCTCATAAAAATGGAGGAAAATCTGAGTAGTATATAAGAGTCATTAATTATAGCACCACCTGGTGGGAGGCACCACGTGTAGCCGGTGGCTTCCAGAGGGTGGTGGTATCATTTTGACTCTTATATACTACTCCTGTCCTAATCCACCCGTAGCTCTTGTCCAGCTGAACACAGTGCTCAAAAGTCCTGACGTCCTGTCCTGAACAGAAGGTGCTCTGCTATGTTGACTGTGTGAAACACAAAGCTAAAAACTCCCAATTTTGGCAGCGAGACACCAGACCGCTGAAAGATGTTCGAAATTCACCTAATGAAGCCTAAATATATATTTAATTTATAGTATAATGTACTAGCCAAATGGTGAACATAGGAATGTCCAGTAATAAACAAACAATAACTTCACTGTCAGGAATAGCTCCCTTCATAAGTCACATAGAGACATCGTTTTGGCGTCTATACCCATGTTTTCGATACCAAGGAATCTATCTAACATAATCCAGTGGCGTAATCCCAATCCGTGACGACAAATTCAATATGGCTCCCATATATGTGGGAAAATGCATTTAAAATTGTAATAATATGATGATTGTCATCTTTTTATACGCCCGTTAGAAAAAATGGGACGTATTATGTATTCACGTTGTACGGGCGGGCGGGGAGCACAGCTTGTCCACAGAATAACTAGAGTTCTACTTGGCGGATTTTAACCAAATTCGGTATACATGCTTATCACGGCAAGACGAAGAAGCCTATTGATTTTCAATGACTTATTTCCCCTTGGCGGCCATTTTTATTTTTCGCACTATATCCTTGTCCACGCAATAATAACTCTACTTCAAGGCTCGTAACCAAATTTGGTGTACATGTTTATAACGGCAAGACGAAGAAGCCTATTGATTTTGAAAAAAATCTGATGACTTATCTCCCCTTGGCGGCCATTTTAGCTCGCCTGCACGAAGTGCAGAAGAGCTTATGGCATACCTCCGGCGTCGTCGGCGTCCACAAACTTAACGTTGGGGTAAATGTCTTATAACTTTCAATCATATAGATCCATTCCAACGGCATTAAATCCAATATGGCCATCGTGAAAATCGGTTATATAAAGTGATGTAAAGCCCAGTCTATGGGCTAGCATATTAAATAGGTCAAAGGCGCAAAGCGCAAAATCAGGTACAGCCCCATTAATAAGTCACACACATACTTCATTTTGGTGCTTGGTGTCTACACTCATGTTTTTGATACCAGGGAATCTGTCGAACATAATTCCAGTGGCGTAAACCCATTCAATATCAGTAAATCCAATATGGCCGCCGTATATGAGCAAAAACGTAATAATTTGAAATATGTCTTCTTTTATTATGTCTGTGCATATGCAATCAGAAGCATGTAAAACATTGTAATTTCAGTCCTATAGAGTCACTGAAACTGCACTAAATCCAATATGGCCGCCGTAAAAAAATAGTTCTAATTTGATGTAAAGGCCAGTCTATAGGCTAGCATATTAATTAGGTCAAGTCACAAAAACAGGAATAGGTAAATTAATAAGTCACCTAGTGACGTTGTTTGCTGTTTACATCCCATGTGAACGATACCAATGAATCTATCTAACCTAGTTGCTTGACCATACTTTCATTCAATGCCAGTGAATCCAATATGGCCGCCTTACTATAGAATATGGTATATGGGAAAACAGTTTTAATATCGTCACAAGTTTGCAACGATATTCTTTAATTTGTCTATAACGAAGTAAGGTAAATATCACAAATTGAGAGCCATATAGACACATTCCCATTACAGTAAGTCTATTATGGTCACCCTAGTTACTATGAAATTAAGTCCAGGCAAAATACCGTTGAACCAGGACATTTTTACCGGTGTGTTCATTCAACATTGTTTAAGTAATGTACCAAAACGATGTCCGCTCGAATCAATGACGGGGAAAACACTGCACACACTATATATTGCCGCTGTTAACTAATTTATCGCACAGACACGAGTAACATTTCATTATGTAAATGTAGTATTAAAAGTACATAAGGAACATGTATATTGAATCGGAAACCCACGAAACTAAGATGAATAAAACAAAGATAAAACGATAAGTCTTTGGGTAGGAAAATCTAAGCATAACATACATAAAACTGTTTTAGATATAGCACTCACAAACACCACTGTTAAAGTTCTAGGTGTACACTTCGGTAACAATAAAGAAGAATGCGATTCATTCATGGATTCTACAAACAGCTTATTGAAATATATGTCTACCTTCGCATGGCATTGAATACTGAAAAACCGAAGCGCTTCTACGATATTCGAAAGCAAATCATTTGGGGTAACAAATATACTAAACATAAAGGTAGGACTCTAATTTTTAAACATTGGATAGAAGCATACTTGCTTTTTGTAAACGATATACTTTCTAATACAGGACAAATTAATAATACAAGTATACTCTGTCTGTTGAGATCATGTGGTCTGAGTTCACTCAGACCCTTGAGACATATCTTGATCAATTTATCCCCAAGAAACTTATTCGAGGTAAGTCATCATTACCCTGGATCACGCAGGACATACGTCGAAAAATGCGTAAGCGTGATAAACTCTACAAGTCTCATAAAAAGACCCGGTTCTGCAGATACACGTCAGAAATTCTTGACCTTGAAGTATATGGTTAAAACGACTAATTAATCAGTCATACGCTGTCCACATTGAGGGACCTTCTTGGCATTAACAACACCTGCGAGCCTGCTGATGAAAAGGTAAATACCAAGAAACTTTTTACATTCTTGAAGAATTCGCGACAGGACCAGCAAGGTATAGCACCACTAGCGAAAGACGAACATTGCACTCGGGGATAACAGAAAAGGCAAACATATTGAATTCTCAATTCCAGTCTGTTTTCTCACCCAAATCACCGTTACGTCTTTCGCAGCTTTGCCAAGAAAAAATCCAGGACCTTACAGACACCTCGACCCCACAACCCACCCTGTTCCACATCAAAATACCACTCCAACTATGCCCGATATACACATCTCAACCAACGGAATAGGTAAGTTACTTAAAAATCTCAAACCAGGTAAGGCTGCTGGTCCAGACAATATACGGCCCATTGTTCTAAAGGAGTTACACCAGGAAATTGCCCCTATCATACAGGTAATTTTTCAGACCTCCTTAGATACAGGTAAGCTGCCTAGTGACTGCTGAGTGCCAATGTGACCCCTCTCTTTAAGAAAGGCGACAAATCAGCTGCGGAGAACTACCGTCCTATCTCGCTGACCTGCATCCTTTGTAAGGTAATGGAACACATTGTCATCCAATCTGGTTAACACCTAGACCGAAACAATATTTTATACGACTTACAACATGGATTCCGGGAGAAGCGATCGTGCGAAACCCAACTTGCTATGCTAGTAGAAGACCTTGCCAAAACTACAAGTACAGGTAAACACAGACTTAGTACTCCTCGACTTTAGCAAGGCCTTTGACAAGGTAAGTCACAACAAGCTGGCCCATAAACTACATCAGTATGGGGTCAGACAACATACACTTACCTGGATCAAGGCCTTCCTAAATAATCGAACACAGAGAGTTGTCATCGAGGGTGGTGAGTCTGATGAAATTCCAGTGACCTCCGGCGTTCCACAGGGCTCGGTACTTGGACCAATTCTCTTCCTAGTGTACATAAACGACCTCCCGGAAAACCTCACCTCTCAAGTTCGACCTTTTGCTGATGACACAGCCCTATACTTAAACAATCAACAATATACGGGATGGTACAACCTTACAAGATGACCTTGACACCCTCCAAATTTGGGAATCCAACTGGGACATGCACTTTAACCCGTCCAAGTGTCTGGTACTCCACATTACCAGGTCACGCTCACCCATCAAAACACTGTACAGACTCCACGGACAAATCCTCCAATCAGTTCCATCAGCTAAGTATCTTGGCTTGACCTTTTCAGCCAACCTGTCATGGAACACACATATAGACAACATTACAAATAAGGCAAACAGAACCCTAGATTTGTCCGCAGAAACATCCGCACTTCAAACAGCAAAATTAAGGAACACACCTATAAAGCTTTGGTCCGCCCCCAGGTTGAGTATGCTCCTCAATCTGGGACCCCTACACTAAAGATAATACACGCAAGATTGAAATGGTCCAGCGTCGCGCTGCACGCTGGACACTCAATGACTACTCCACCTACTCCAGTGTCTCAGATATGCTAGAGGGACTGGATGGCGCAGCCTTGAACAGCGCAGATCAGACGCCCGACTCTGCCTGTTCCACAAAATTGTACATGGTAATGTCGCTGCGCCTCTCCCACACTATTTCGAAACTACAAATAGAGTCTCACGATATTGCCATTCAATGACCTTTAAACAAATTCATACTTCCAAAGATTATTACAAATTCTCATTTTTCCCCTTGGCGGTTGTGCAATGGAATGCCCTGCCCTTGGATGTTGCTAAACTTGAAGACCTTGACCAGTTCAGGTCAAGGATTGGCAACCTCCAACACCTTAAACCTTAAATATGCTGTAAATTGTTTTTAACCTTCTTTTACTTACTTTGACTATTTTAACTCTTAAACCTATACTATTCCTATTACCTTACTTTACTGTGTCTTTTATATTATTTTTCTGTTCGTCCGTACGCGCAACTGCTAATAATCCTCTCGGGGGTCAAGCAAAATATAGAGATAGATAGATAGATACTCTTACCACTGAAAAAGAAACACAACTGGGTATCAGAAATCAGTATAATTACACCGGTGCTCCAGATAAGCTGCGTATTTGCTTAATTATCCAATTAAAATTGCCAAAAACCCAATTGACATCAGAAGTAGCGAGTATCAAAAAGCAATTTGTGGTAACTTTATCATGCTGCAGAAAACAATAAACAGACCACAAATATAGCATATGTTTCTTATTTTCCATGAAAACGTATCTTGGTATTTCATTAGAATTGTCAATTCTAATGAAATGCCAAGACATGTTTTCATTTCGAAGCAAACAATTCAATAATTGCTGTCTGTTGATGTGTAAACAGTAGTGTGATTTTATTTTACCCAATTAAAGTTTTGAAATACCGGTACCCAATTGCTTAGAAATGATGGAGTGACAATACTCGATTACAAATTCCTGATCTGGAGCCCTGTTACACAGCCAATTCCAAGAACTTGGAAGACTACTGTAATGACCACTGACTCAATCAGAATAAAAATTAAAACAAGCCTATCTATGATTCACTTAAATAACAAGCCTTTTAAAAACATAACAAACAAAGACATGTATAATATATTATTAAAGGAAAAGGTTGAAAAAACATATATTCATACAATTTGCTGCATGAAAAAGCTGGCCGTATTCTGCATCCAGTGTGTTGTTTTGTTGAATTTTTTTCTGCCTTTGTATTTGTCTACATATATCCGACGAATTCAAGTGCTGCGGGTCGGGTGTGATATATGGCCATAAAAAGCGAATCTGTTTGTGGTCTGTTTATTGTTTTTTTCAGCATGATAAAGGTACCACAATTTTTTTATTGCTTTTTTGATACTCGCTACTTCTGATTTCAATTGGATTTTTGGCAATTTTAATTGGGTATTTATGCAAATATGCAGCTTATCTGGAGCCCTGAAAGCAGACCATCAGTACAATGGGTGTGTGAAATATCAAGCAGATCCATGCAAGGACACAGACATTATAAGACACTTACCCGAGTTTCAAACCCGAGTTTCGAACGCATCGCGTATGTGACCTTGATCATCAGCTTAATGGAGACGGGATGATCGTGGATTTGTCACAGGCCAGTATAGGACCATTGTCTGTGTAAGGAAACAGAAATTATAAGACATTTACCCGAGCGATAAGGTTTTGGGACGGACTGATGTACGGACGCCGGTAACACAATATGCCCCCTCACCATTCGTTGAAAAAGGTGTGAATTTGTGATTTTTTTTACACATGTTTCAGACCCATATGAAGGTTTTATATTTAGTTTTATAGGTGTTCAGCGAGAACTAGCTGGACCTGTGATGGGTTGGCTCAGAGACAAGAGCCAGAACACTAACATTATCACTTTCTTGTGCATCAGTTAGACATATGTACACTTGTATTATTTGATTTTACACCACACATAACACTTTACAAAACTAGAAATGTGGCCTGCCGGCTCACGAATGCCCCCGCTGGCAGCCAAAGAAATCAAGGATAGAATACCATGCTACATGTAGTGTCGTTTGATATCAGAGTTTATCAGGTTCGGCTCAGAAACAGTAGTAATTTGCTTAATATACTAAATGTCTGAGTTCGGCCATATTAAAATTATTATTAGCACCTATACATGTACATGCTGCTACATGTGTATGTTGAAAAAGTCTCCCGATACCAATGGTCTTTATATTGCGATATTGACATTTGACCTACGTTTATCAGGTAACAAACTTTATAATCACCAAATACGTACTGACTGATGACATAATGTCATATCAGGCATTGACCTGATACAAATATCCAGGTTACAGCGATTTTAAAACTAACGTTTCATTGGTCGAACGGCATTACATTACGTTACAGAATGGCGTCATTGGCATTACCTCATGGAAATAAGTCCACATCCCTTTCAACGAAAACCACACCATAATTGCTCGTTCTGTATCCTAAATTGTTCCTTGATCACAGTTTATCAGGTTCGGCTCGGAAACTGTAGTAACTCCACTGCGAGCCTCGGTATTCTTACCTGTTTCCTAGCATTGCATGGTAAACTTGATACAACTAGAAATGTGGCCTGTCGGCACACAAATGCCCCCACAGGAAGCCAAAGAAAAGAGTTGTCAGCAACGTAGCATGCCTGGTGGTGCTTTAATGAATAACAAGAAGGTGTGCGAAAGGTTAAAGAAATTAAAAGACATTCCACCAATGTTAAGTTTGTGAAAGCACTAAGAGTGTGATATTGACCTACGGGTTAGTGGGGATCTGAGCGTTGTGGATTTGGCATGGTATGATAGACAACCATTAGAAGAAGGCATGTAAGAAATATCAAGCAGTGGGGTGAAAGGAAACAGAAATTATAACATTTTTTCGCCAACATTAAGTTTACAAAAGCACTAAGACTATGACCTTGGGGTGTCTGAGGGTCGTGGATATGTCACAGCATGATGGATGATAATTAGAGAAAGACATGTGTGAAATATTAAAACGTTTGGTGAAAGGAAACAGAAATTATAAGAAATTTCCCCCAATGTTAACTTTATGAAAGCACAAAGACTGTGACCTTGACCTTGGGGTTGGTCTGACAAATTTCCCTCAACGTTAAGTTTATGAAAGCACAAAGACTGTGACCTTGACCTTGGGGTTAGCGGGGGTCTGAGCATCATGGATTTGTCACAGCATGATAGAGAATCATTAAGTTTATGAAAGCACTAAGAATGTGACCTTGACCTTGTAGTTAGCAGAGGTAATGAGGGCCGTGGATTTGTCACAGCATGATAGAGAATCACTAGAGAAAGGTATGTGTGAAATAACAAAACGTTTGGTGGAAGGTAACAGCAATTATAACATATTTCCCCTAACGTTAAGTTTTTGAAAACAGACAACCAGACGGACAGACAGATGCCGACTATGACGCCGAGGGTATGCCATAAGCACTCCATTCTTAGAAAGGTGCCCTAAAAACAAGGCACATGTGAAAACACAGAGGGCCAGAGAAGCGTGGATTTGTCACAGCACAAAAGCAGATCATCAGAGCAATTGGTGTGTGAAATATCAAGCAGATCCATGCAAGGAAACAGACATTATAAGAGTTAAAGACACTTACCCAAGTTTTGAACGCAACAAGTATGTGACATTGACCCTGGGCTTAGCGGGGGTAGGACGATCGTGGATTTTTCACATGGCGGTAGACGACAATTACAGTGTGTGTGAAATATCAAGGAAATCCGTGCAAGGAAACAGAAATTATAATACAGTTACCCGACGTTAAGGGTTCGAAACAAACCTGTATAGCCAGATGGAACATCCGTAACGGTACCATGCAGTGGACGTCCACGCAGGGAGGCTGTCACATCTGAAACAGATTGGCCATTGCTTAACCCATTACAGTGACAGTCCTGGTGTTGGACAATTCTAAATATTTTGCTTACACAGCCGTAGACACCAACACGGCAGCCACGCCGCGCCGTGTCACTATTTTGGCTCTAGAACACAGGAAACACCATTTTGAGAGTCTATGTTGATTTTTTCCCGGTCCAATAGTCCGTCGTGGCATTATTTTATTCATCGCTATGGGCCTGGCTTATGACACCTACATAAAATATAATGTTGTGACAACCATTTTAGCATGAGATATGCAGATCTATACACTCATTTGGCCAACTTTCATGTGACCTAGATGTGACACAGAGTTCAGACAAAGTTTGTCAACGTCATATGAACCTGCGATGATGTTCATAGTCAGAGAAGATGAAAAACAAGAAATCAGCAAAAAATCTAACAACTTTTTCTGAAGTCATTTGACCTTGACCTTGAGCATATGGGTTGCATTGGTGGGCGATAGAATGAAAATATAGATGATGACAAATAAATATACGATGTTTCAAGCCAATCTGTCTTACAGTAACAGAGATACAATGTAGTAGGTAATCAAAAACTTTAATGCAAACTTAAACTAGACTAGAAATGTGGCCTGTCGGCACACGAATGCCCCCGCTGGCAGCCAAAGAAAACGAGGCACATTTGATTACAAGCCATTTACCCGAGTACGGACGGACGCCGGTAACACTATATGCCCCACTCACCCGGTTGCGGGGGCATAATAAGGCATTTACCCGAGTGTTTGTGACCCTTGACCCTGGGCTTAGCGGGAGCGGGATGAATGTGGATTTGTCACAGGGCGGTAGAGGACCATTGGAGCAAAGCGTGTGTGCAATGTGAAGCAGATGCAAACAAGGAAACAGAAATTATAAGCCATTTACCCGAGCGTTAAGGTTTCGAAAGCACCAAGTCTGTGACCTTGACCCTGGGCTTAGCGGGGGCGGGACGAAGTGGATTTGTCACCGAAGGTTTAGAGGGGACATTGGAGCAATCTGTGTGCAATGTGAACATCCAAGAAGGAAACAGAAATTATAAGCCATTAACCCAGCGTTAAGGTTTCGAACGCACCAAGTCGTACGTGACCTGGGTTGCGGGGGCGATGAATGATTTCTCACAAGGCGGTAGAGGACATTGAGCAATGCGTAAAGTGTGAAATGTGAAGCCAGATGCACAAGAAACAGAAATTATAAGCCATTTACCCAGCGTTAAGGTTTACGTACGTACGGACGCCGGTAACACTATATGCCCCCCTCACCATTCGGTGGCGGGGGCATAAAAATTCATACATGTACCCGTAAAGATGTATTCTGAATGTAATGGGTTAATGGTGTTTTAACAGCCTTACAATAGCTATGGTCATATTAGGCTGGGTCAACAGGGTGAAATCACTTATGGCACCTCACGTGTATGGAATTCAGAACTTGAGAAAAATATTTATTCAGCCCTGGAAATAGAATAACATGATCTGGTGCGAGGTTCTCACCACATTCGAGTCACTATAGCCCCATCCTCAAAAAGTATTGGGATGAACCATATTGTTAAATTATGCTGAAATTACCCCATGTTAGATTGTCCACGTGCGAAATATACCTAGACAGGAGCATGTGACTAACTGTTACATATGAATGTACATGTGTACAAATTTATGCACATGGACTATCGCTATATCCCCCTATACCCTGTCTGTCATGTTGGTGTTCCTAATGGTTACATGTATCAAGTGTCCAAACATTGAAGGACTGTGTCAAGTAATATGAAAGTAATAGCATGATGACGAAGCTTGTACAAAGTTTTTGACGCAAACAAATGGCTAAGTGTTTCAGCAAATAAATTAAGGTAAAATAGGTCAAGGTCATGTTAATGGCAGCATGAGTGTGTTCCAAATACTTACATGCGTCACGACCACCCTCAGAAGTACTGTACTGGGGTCACACCAATTATTCAGACAATCAGTTCATCAGACAAATGGAAATACCTGTTAATTAAGCGCATTCTACAGTAAGTCATTCAGGTGTTTGCTGTTTCAATGCCAGTGTGAAGAATATATCGCCAAGGTAAACATTTTGGTAAAATTTGCTGAAAAAATTCCTCAACACTGTCCACAAGTTGTTTACAACGTCAAATGTCGCGCTGGGGCTTGCAATCGAGTGCGACCATTACGTCATTTCAGAGTTGTTCTATAAATACAATACATTCTATAAATAAGTTTTTTTCCAAGAAGCGAATGCTGATTGTTTGTTCTGCAGAACTACAAAACGTTGTGTACACTGGTTTACAGGCGATAAAATTATGATTTCAAGGTGGGAATACAAGTTATAAGACGATTATACGTTTGTACGGATAACATATTGTCGATGATAATTTTGGGACAATCTTACAACTGATACTCTGACCCAATTTTAAGTGAGAAAGATGGCACAGTTTGCTAAATAGTTTGCATGCGTTGAGAAAGCAAGAACCGACGATTGTTCTGAGAAAATTTTATGTCCGTAGCTGCTATTTTGAGAAAAATATCGTAAAAAGAATGCCATTTTTGTCCGATAATCTAGAGGATCCCTGTATACAGTATTTGATTGTGATTGTCGGGTTACATTGTACGTGAGTACAGACAAAGTTTACATAGTTGGTTTGTAATGTGATTTGAGTTGACTGTTTGCTATTAGAGCAGTGGGAGAGCAGCATTTATAACTTTGCCATTACACATTTGTGTGTCATGTAGCTAGCTACACATATGCAAAAACAACGGCAATGTTTTCTAACAGCGTACGGTCGTACGTATATTTATATGCATTGAGAGAGCAAAAACCGACGATTGTTCTGTGAAAAGTTCATGCCCGTAGCTGCTATTTTCAGAAAAGAATATTTAAAAAAACTGTCATTTTTGTCTGATAATCTGCAGGATCCCTGTACAGCAGCATTCGAAACAAAAAGTATTTATGGTCGAGACGCCAGTTTTCAGGGTAGTCGAGATTTCCGGGTATTCATATATTTTGTAATTTATAGACATGTGTGCAGCAACGATGTGCTTTACGTGAGGTGATTAAAATAAGCACGATTTACACTAAGTCCTTTAAAAATCCCACCAAATTCAGTGTTTGGACTAAATATTTGTAATGCCATTTAGGTAATTTTTTTCAAGAACCTACCGTGATTTTCTGCACCCGCCATTAATATGCTTTTTAATATTGTTAAAATCATAAACAATAGCAAAGTTTCAAGTTTTCCTTCACTGTGCCTCATTCATCTGCGAGATGATCAACAGCCAATGAAAACTCAGGACGAATTAGCAGATTTATTGACACTTTCGGAACATACCCCGAAAACACCAACCATAAGTCAAAATTGAAGATGGCAGACTGTGTTGCTAAACGAGCTAATGCGAATTTTAATCCAACAACAATCTTATTTTGAAGGCGAAGGTAAGAAACATTGAAAGAAATGTTTACCATTGGATTGAACTGACAAGTTAGCTCATATGTTATGGGTTAGGGTTAGCTCATATAAGTTAGCTCATATGTTATGTTTTATAAAAACCGCTAGTTGATAACAAGTTAAAGGTACATGCCCACTCAGTAGGCACAAAATGTTCTTTATATCAGAGACATCACCGGAGACATTTTCTGGCAAAATAAACACACATTCACCATTACCCCACATATTGATTGGCATTATTATACATTTTATATCAGACGTAAATGTCCATACTGATATCAGGGGAGATAACCGTATTTCCTTAAAATATTAACGGGTTTATTATTTATTCTCTGTATATTTTTTTGGATGTGCAATGATCATACTTTATAATCTGTCGAAAAATATTATTTTTTCAGATGACGCATTTAATTAGTATAAATAATTAAACTAGAAAATGTGTTCATAGAACACGGATGCCCCACATATCACTTTGATAATAAATGAGGCCAAATTGCAAGTCAAATTTTTTTTTACTTCAGCGTTAAAGTCTTTGAAGCACCAAGTATGTGACCTTGACCCTGGGCTTGGCGGGGGCAGGACGAGCATGGATTTAGCACAGGGCAGTAGAGGACCATTAGAGCAATGCGTATATGAAGTATGAAGCTGATCCGTGAAAGGGAACAGAAATTATAAGATATTTACCCGAGCGTTAAAGTTTTTGAAGCACTAAGTATGTGACCTTGGCCCTGGGCTTGGCGGGGGCAGGACGAATGTGGATTTGGCACATGACAGTAGAGGACCATTAGAGTAATGCGTATATGAAATATTGAAGCTGATCGTGAACCTAAAACAGAAATATAAGATATTTACCCTGTTTGAGCGTTAAAATTTTTGAAGCACCAAGTATGTGACCTTGGCCCTGGGCTTGGCGGGGGCAGGACGAACGTGGATTTGGCACATGACAGTAGAGGACCATTAGAGTAATGCGTATATGAAATATGAAGCTGATCCGTGAAATAAAACAGAAATTATAAGATATTTACCCGAGCGTTAAAGTTTTTGAAGCACCAAGTATGTGACCTTGACCCTGGGCTTGGCGGGGGCAGGACGAATGGATGAATTTGGCACAGGACAGTTGAGGACCATTAGAGCAATGTGTATATGAAATATGAAGCAGATCGGTCGAAAGATGAAGAAATTATGAGACATTTACCCGAGCGTTAAAGTTTTGTGACGGACGGACGGACAAGGGTAACACTAAATTCCCCCTCCACTATCGTGGTGTGGCATAAAAATAGCATCCCTCATTTGCATATGAAAATAGCCTGATACCACCGTGCGCCACTATCAGTAAAATATACAGGGTTTCCCGCAGGATTTAATTAAGGCATGTCGTTGTTCATGGGGGGAGCACGAGGGGGGTACGTGTAACTAAACATACTTCAAATTATATACTAAAATAAATAATTATTCATGGAACAAAATTTATTTACAATCAAGTGCCTAACACGACACCGTGCAATTCACATGTTTTGGGAGCCGATTCTCATTTTTTCCCCTAATAAATATGTTGTGGCAGCATATGAAAATCGTGTCTCCCAAGACAATTTTTATGTTACAATCTCGCATTTTTTTATTACTGATGATGAACATGTACTGTTTGGTGGGATATATGGGTAATGTATTAGTGCACAGCAAGCTATGCATGTGTACATATTTATTTTACTGCTGAAAGAATATTTCAAGATCGCATTATTCTCGGATATATGCGCTCATATCCAGAAATTGAAAGACATGTTGGGTAAAATAAGGCATGTCGGGTGACCGTCTGATTTCGCAAAGGCATGTCGGGTCCGACATGCGTTAACGGCCTGCAAGAAACCCTGATATATATTAGTAAATGGTTATATCTGTATGGTGGGCACTCATAAGTTTTAGAACTGGTGGAATAGTGACACAATTATCCACTTATTTAATTCATGTAAAGAACAGTTTGTGCCTACTGAGTGGGCATGTAGTAATGTATCGTCGGAGTACCTGTTTTCGAACCGCACCTGTTGCCCCCCCCCCCTGTTTTTGAACCACCCGTGCGCATGTGCGTTGTTTATTTCCTTTTTGGTGTTGACGTCATTGATCTATATAGCGGGTGCTTTATTTACCATCTGTAAATGCTATAGCTGTCAAAGGAAGACAATGCGTCACAACTTGTCATTGTTTTAATGCTATTTCTGATACATATAGCGTATAGCTTAGGGGTTCGAAAACCGGTACTTCCACCATACCTTTGATAGGATTCGGGAGGTTCTGTCAACTGGAGGTTTCGTCAATTAGGCAAAATAGAGTGAAAAGTCGAGTGGTTCCGTCAACTGATTACCGGTTCGTCAATTAGGCGATTATAGTTGAATGGTATTTATCACACCTCGGCTAATTGACTATCGCACTTTCATCAAGTAGTTGACCTTTGATCGTTTAGTAATTATTACCGTCAAATGACCGATCAGTTAAAGGCACTGAACGGCTCAGTATTTTCCGATTTTTTCAAACACAAAAACATGTTTGGCAACTGATTTAGTACACAAAACTAACATATACTGCCTAATCGATACATCTGAAGTCTTGAGATTTAAATGCAATATGAAGACAACAAAAACTTGTTTTGTGTACCACTCAGTGCAAAATGTCAATATTGACAATTTCATTTCTGTAACCCAACGGCTTCGGCTCGGAAGCGAGTCGATAAACTCCGGCTATCGGAATTCATCGGCCGCAAATCGGGGAGTTGAGGAGTTGACCCGAGCGTCTATCGGAAAATCGATCGGGCTTTGAAACACGCACCTGCTGTTTGTTTATCAACAACTATTGATATTTTCATCGACTACAAAACTCATTTTTGTACCAAAATGAATGCAAACAGTTTCAAAGTGTGTATGAATAGAAATCTGTTGGATTTATGTGTGGGAAAACCCAATAGGAGGCCAAATTCGACAACTATGATGATTACATAGTTAATATACTTTAATTTCCAATTCCAGGCCCAACATGCCTCAATACACACATTGTTCTTGCTGACGAAAATATGCTAACGTATGTCTTCTATTCAACTGATTGTGTATCTGGTGATGGCTGACAAATGATGGCTGACAAATGCTGCAGAAGCGGTAGACTAACATGCCATAAATCCAAAATGGCTGTCAAACAGGTATATTGTGTCATATAGTTGTTTCCACATGAGGTATTAACATACATTAACAGCATAAAGTGGATTTACTTGACTTATCGAGATAAGTGATCAACATTAAATTTCAATTCACTGTTAAATGGCAAAAATCCAACATGGCCGCCAAACGTAACATGATATTTTGGATATGACTGCTCCCACATACACTCCATATGAAAACAACATGTATACTAATCTTGGATATATTGACATGATAAACGCTTACAGTAAATTTGATACGTAACTAGACACATTCGTGAAGAGAGAACGTCCAAGATGGCCGCCATATATACAGAAATTATCCCATGACGATCAGCACAGAGAATAATAATTAAGTATATAATTGCACATGGATGTCATATCGTAGTAAATTGGAATAAAAGTACTGAAGTTATGTATACTATGAACGTTTTTACTAACTTAGGAATACAATTAGATAACTTCCAATAGCAGAAATCATAGATGGCCGTCAAATATAAAAATAATGTTGCCTTATATTGAACAAATTACATATACTTACTAGGATTATAAGTAAATTTATCTCTTAGATACTTATATACATGGCAGACGTATATATAAAGATAAATTACCTCACAATGGCAATCATATCGTGTAATGATTAAATATTACATTTCAAAGGAAATAAATATATGGCTAATGGAGGCTCTAGAGATGCAGTATACATGGACAACAACTATTACCCAACAGTCCCAACATTAAAAAAAACAATCATATTGAAGTGCAGTTCACGAAGACATGACAACAAGGATGCCGCTTTGGTATTGTCAAAACAGTCCAGTTGGGTGGTTGAACCTGATTAGACACCATATAATTTCTCCAGCAAACCTCTCCATCATACGTGAAAAGGACAGTATTATGCAAGGCAATGATGAATCAAAAATGATTAATGCATGTTATACTGTACAAAAAAGACATTAATTACACAAAATATATCGGTTTCCGTAATTGAAAGCTAATATTGTAAATATAACTATAAGACAACAATGATATAATTATGATGACACAAACAGCATTTTCATATTAGTCTATTAAATTGCGTGAATACTGTATGCCTCATATCCATATTATGGTACCTTGAAGTTTGTCACGTTCTATATATGGTTGTGTACCATGTGTATTTCTGTCTACATGTACTATAATCGTTTTTGTTTCCGTGAGTATTTAGTAGTGGCACAACTAGATTGTCTGTCATATAATATTAATTACATTTGTATTAGCTGTGTCCTACCAGTGGTATTTAATATATAGCATCTCCATGTTCTTCTCGTAATTATTATATTTGTAATTAGAGTTGTTTTCTTTGATCCACATTTATGTATACTGACGGCGTCATGTCTTAGTTTTTACATATCATATGCATTCACAGGTGCTGAATTCTGTCATATGTTTAAATAAGTAAAACTCATTAAATGGCATGTAACTCCACAATAATTCGACAAAAATAAAGTATTTGTATTGTTTATCTTTGAAACAATACACAGAGAAAATTGGTGTACATACATTACCTCATCATATAAATATGTTGCTGTACATCGGCGATAGTGGTCTGAAAACACATCAATTACTTGCAGCTTACAAAGTAATAAGTGGTGTACATCAACCATCATGTGCATACAGCCGCTTTGTGGAAACTGACTACTTTCACAGAAAGAAAACATGTGGCCAATACTATCAGTTATAGGTTGTACTAAGTAGGTTGAAAGCACGTAATGGTAGCCAGAAACTGGAATAAGCTACTGGATGGCTGAACTATGTTATTGTACGTAGTCACTGATTGTGACAGAAATATAGACGTATCATCCATTTGTACTTATTCAATTGCTATATCCAGACACTCAAGTTGTTAATGACGCTATCTAGAGGAGCCATTTCATGCGATGTTGCACAGTAAATCACATTGAGCATTTGAGTTTTTGGAGCCAATGATATAAACGACGACATCTGGTGTTTTTACAAATTGGGAAGTCCTTGAAGTATATTGTAAAGTACAATATATCTCCCTGCCAACAATAGAAGTATGAATGCTGCTATGGAATGGCAAGACAAGACAAGACAAAACAATATCAAAATATCTAACTGAATGCACGAGTTTAAATCTTATATTATAATATAATTGTATTACTATTATAAGATACTATATTCATATCCGGCGGCCATATTAGACTTACGTTATTGCCGATGCTGTCTAATGGTGTATATCAAGGTGTAATTACATAAGCTATTTACTACACAACTTAGTTATCAGGTAATATGATATTTGGTGGTCACCTTGGACTAATGCGATTGAAACATGTCTGTTCCAATACATACCCAATGTATTGGAATAATTATATACCTAAATACAATATTGGTATGCAAATTCGCTCTGATATGATTGCAAGTATATAGTGTTTCTTATTTCAAGATACGGTTGCAAGTGCATTGTAATATATTCATATATGGCTGCCATCTTGGACTTGTGTTATATAGATTAGTATATAATTTCACATCAAAGTTATAAAAAAC
Organism: Conchocele bisecta; assembly: GCA_029237695.1. Classification (NCBI taxonomy): domain Eukaryota; kingdom Metazoa; phylum Mollusca; class Bivalvia; order Lucinida; family Thyasiridae; genus Conchocele; species Conchocele bisecta. The sequence continues at coordinate 122,548,856 of CM055269.1, forward strand.
ACACATTCATTGTTTTAAACACATACTTAAACAAGAAATGCGTCTGTCGAACGCGGATGCCACCTGCAGCATATTTGAGAAACTGTGACAAAGTGGTTAACCGAAAAGTGTGACAGACGGACGGACATACGGACAGTCCAAACACTATACCCGTTTCTTCGAAACACGGTGGCATAAAAACGTATATTCTTTGATATGGCGAATTAGTGAAAGTATGTAAAATAGTCACATTTGGCGGCCATCTTGGATTTTTTCTATATGCAGTTAAGGAATTGAATTGTAAAGTTGCCCATTTGTGTTAATACATTCATTATACTCTCTTAGATGGTTTAATTTCCTCCTGGGGATGCAATTATATCGCACAATATATCTTGGTGGCAGCCATCTTGAATTTATGCAGATTTCTCCAAATGCTCAAGCCTGAAGGGTAACAGATTGTCATCAGTCGGATTCTAAAACTAGAAAGTCTACATAGGCAAAATCAGTAATAAAAAAATTAAGTTATTCAAAACGAAGTTAAGCCCCAAAATCGGCCTTTGGCCGCCGGACTAAAAACAGAATTACGGAAGTTAATTTATTCTGCCGGAAAATTCTTCGGTAAATGGCGACAGTAGCGTGTAAACTTTGTAAAACTTTATGTAGTCGGACAAAAGAAGCGATAAACACTATATTTGAATATGCAAGTAACCCATTGTAACTCATACAGGCTATTTAATATAATTTCTGGCTTTGCACTGCTGGTTTAGCACCATTAGACGCGTACTTAGACAATAATCGACAATTTCAAATCTTGAAATCAAGTCGCTACAGTAGGTATCTTTGAGGTCTATGGCTGTAACGGTAGTGAACGTCATAGTGCTATGTCTACAGAAGCGGGTGATTATACAAATACACAAAATATACACCTAAAGATACTTTAAAATGTTATTAAAATATATGCCATTAAATGTCCATATTCAACAAATATTTGCCATTAAATGCCCATATACAAATAAACCTACTTTAAAATAGCAACAAATATCTGTCATTAAACCTCCAGTTTCACGGAACCTCTAACACCCCCTTTGATATGTTTGATACCCCGAAAACTAGACCCACCGTCATACATTTTGATTCGTTCTTCCGGATAGTTGATTGAAAATATTTCTCAATATTTGCATCGCCATTATGTTGAATCTCCACCGGCATCCAGTGAACGTTGCCAACCTGCTTCTTTATATCGCTGGTCAAAATCTTACACTTTGCGGTCATTGTTTATAAGGATTTATATTGTTGTTGTTGTTGTTGCCTTCCCTTCCCCGCGCCAATATTGGGAGATGTTTAAATGGCGGCCTAGCCCGGCAGCGGCCCTCCCTGGTGACGCAGCTTGTGTGTTACCTGTAAAGGAACCAGTCCGGCAATGAATACTGTGACCGTAAACTAGTCCTCATACAGTTTAGCAACACGGAGTACACGGAGTAAACTATCAGGACAACTGCATTGATTGTCAATATGTAATCGCTGGTACCTATATCGGGGCGCAGCATCTCAGCATCTATGAAATCGGGAAGTACGCTTGAGATACATATATTATCAGGAGCTCTAGATACACGTATCTATGTAACACAAGAATACATCATGCGAGTTGCATGTTCGTATATAGTATACATGTATTTTCACTATGTGTTTGAGTTTGGTTCATTGATAACTCCCTCAGTCACAAACAAATTGCAACATACCAAAACTTAAGTGTCTTCAATAGTCGTCATTTTGTAACCCCAGTAGGTGGACAGAAGTAATTTCCCGAAAGTTTTCAAAAACGCAATAGGGCGAATTGACCAAAATGATAACGAATTGATTTGAGAGCGAATTGGCATGAGAACAAATTGACTAGATACCGGCAAAAATAGCGACCGACAGCCTTCGTTAATGCTTCAATGACATTGTGGATGTCACGATCAATTCAGCCGAGCAAGCAATGCAAACTGACGACTGGCGCCTTGGCTATGCCCTCACAGCTCACAGGGCCTCACCATCCACGACCCGCAGAAGGTCTGGGCAATTGACGACTACCGCCAACGGTCTAATCTCGCATACCTTACATTGTCTCAGTTGGAGTATATGCACAAGCTCGAACGGGTAACCTGTCCACCAGAGGATGATTCTGAGGTCAGGCCCCAAACAGAGCAACAGCTCCGCAAGACCATCCAGAAAGCGTATGGTCTTTAAGTGTCAGGACCAGGGAAAATGTTTCCAGGGCTTTAACCTAAAGGTCGATTGCATCTTACAGCTCAAAGATGCCCAATCCAACCTCTGCGCGGCCTGCGACATCAAGCTGTTGTGGGCCTATTCCCCAAAGGACACACATCATTTTAGTGTAGACCGGCTGGACAATACCAGGGGACATACACGCGACAATTTCAGACTGACCTGCCTGGAATGCAACAGAAAAAGAGGCGCTGCTGAAGAACTTAGCACGTGAGTACACCATCCGGCGGCAGCTAGGTGTTGGGAGGCACAACAAGAAGCTCTTTCCGGAAAAAGCCACGTGGTGCGCCATCCAACAAGTATTACAGCACGGGCTCATCTGGCTTGGTGACTGAGCGCCCCAGCCGGTGTACCTGTAGAGACCAGGCAGTGTCAGTCGCGCCACGGCGACTACCCTCCAGCTCGCCAAGCTGGTAGAGGTACCGAACACCAACACCCGAGGGGAGCGTTTGCTCTTTAAGACCAACAGGGCATCCGGAACAACGTAGGGGGGATTTTGCGGTAGAGTTTTGGCCTTGATGGCATCGTTTGGCTTCTTGCCAGTGAGGCGAGTCTCCTCACGGTTCATGTCCGATATCACGGCAGGCAGCCTGGCCACCCACTCAGTCGATCGTTCCCCAGATGGAAGTCGCAACTCCTGGGCATATTGGTGCTCGAACAACCGCTCAGCCAGGGTCCTATTGAAGCATTCCACGATCCCCTGGTCCCAGTCGATGTCCACACGGCCGCGCCTTACAGAAAGTCCATGCTTAGCCAGTAGCTGGCTCACTGCGCCCATAAACTCGAGCCCCAGGTCGACCTGGAGAAGCATCGGCCAGCTAAGAGGGCTTCGCTTATATATGCGGGAGACAGCTCCAACGACCCCGTTCGTCTCTTCTGTCGCCAGAGGCTCAGCCTTCTGGTAGCGAGAGGCCACATCAACAATGGTAAGTGCATACTTGCAAGTTTTGGGACCTATGCGATCGTGAAGGAGAAAGAGCAGATCGGCCTGGTGGAGTTCGTTTGGCGCAGCGACATCAAATATTGGTCGTGGAGTGCTTCCATGAGGGGACAGGTATGTCTGCTTCTTGAGCCACGCCCAGGTCACATGGCAACAGTCGCGGCGGCGAGATTCTTAATCGCCGCGAACCCCTTCCAATAGCCTCGGAGAAGGTAGTAAATTCTAGCGAGCTTTTTGCCCATCGTATTCCAAGAGGTGAATGAGTCTCCAATAGCTCGCTCACTACCCATGTAGTGCTGGCACTAGGGCACTAAAATGCACACTGACGATGAAGCATGGTCTTTTAGGACCACTTGGCGAGTTTATAGGCAACAAGGCCCGTCGCTGCGAGTCATAGACCTGCAAGTTGTGGAAGACACGGGTATTGTTGTAGTCTTTGGGCTCAGCCTCAGCTTGAGGTTACAGGAGGTGTGTGCCGCCCCTCTGTACTGTCCGGTGATGTGGCAGTGGTCCCGGGCAGAGTCTCCATCAAGTGGTTTCTCACACACATGGTAGGTCGTGGCTATGCTGTAAGCTCGCCAGTCTCGGGTCATCCGCATGCCCTTGGGGCTGGCCAACATCGCCTTAATGTTGCCCTCTTCTTCCTGGAGTGCTTGAATGAAGTTCTCTGATGCGTTATGGTCTCTGTATTCCACTGGCGGCTCTGTGTGGTCATCACAGCGCCGACCACATATCAGTAGCTGCAGGCCTCGTGAGTCATTTGTGTATTGCTTTTTGCGGGGTCGAGCTCTGGGCCCTCGATATTTGTGGTGAGTGCCTCGAAGTCAGCGTAGATGATGAAAGGGGTTGGGAACTGCTTGTGGTGGTTCTGAAAGCTCATCTTGTTCTTACCCTCTTCATGCGTCCCCACCCTAACCGCCATCTGACCAATCCCGCGGCATTCGGGCTTGTGGGTCTCCAACAAGTCTCCCCGGGTGTAGCCGTGGAGGCAGCGCTGGCAAAAGTGTTTACACTCCCGGGTTAGGGTTAGGGTTAGGGTTAGTAGGCAAGCTGGGACTTAACCCAGTTGAGAGCCAGAATCTCTTCTTCGAGTTGTTGGCGACTCTGTGTGTGCACACCCTCCGGGGAGGTTGTTGGATCTGGATTCCCTCCAGGCACATCCATCTGCCATACCGCAGGTAATTCCCTATTATACAGGTGTTCCACCTGAAATCTGGCCGATCCGTCCTCCTTGCAACATCAAACAACTCTAGAATATCCTTCTGGTAGTCCTGTATTGTTCGGAGCGTTTTTGAGGGAGGAAGCTGGCCATACTCCTCGGCAATGGCCTTGCGTTTCCTCTGGATGCTTTCCGGCAAATGTCGATAGCTGCTTGCAGCGGCTGGAAGCAAGGGCTTGAGCAATCGACTCTTCGCCACTTCCGGGATGGACTGATCCATTATGTTTTGGACAACCGCATGGAGAGGCTCGGGTGCCTGCATGAATACCGACTTTCCTCCAAGCAGAATTGGAGCACCAGGTTATCCTCTGGTATTCACATGTTTTGTCCAAAAGGGAATTTGGTACTGCTGCGCTATCCATGTATACGAAGTCTTACATGTTTGGTTGCAACCTTGGTTGCGCTTAGGCTAGGTGCTCACCAATTAAGGGGGTGAGGCGGGCCATAGGCGGTGGTGGGCCAGAACATCCAGTGTACATACTACTCCCCCTGCTGTTACATACGTTAGATTTGTGTCAGACACTTGTCATTGACTGGTGGAACACATCCCACAACGGGCTATACGTCGGTTGGTTGGGCCAATGAGCACAAGGTTGTGCGAAAAACTGAAACTTTCAAGCGATTTATTCGACCATGGTATTCAACGACACATACAGAGCACTTTACGCCAGCTAACAATACAGTCTTTCGTATGGTTATTGCGGGATGGTATACCCACAATAAAATAGCAGGGAGTTATTTAATAGAATATTGAATTACGCTAAAACATTCGCAAAATGCTAATCATTTTATATTTAAACTAATATGTTGCTTTGACTGGAGAAATGGGCCTTATGAGTTATTCAATCAGTGTAGATCCAGATATCAGCCTGTCCGCCATTCCATCAATGAACCACACGTCATGCTTCTAAAAAGCAATATATATCGTTATCAAACTACACGAGTGTACTATTTGATCATGAATACACTGATATAAAACAATAGTAAGCAACATGTACAGAAATAATATCATAAGTATCCTCATGAAATATACCCCATCCGCAGAGGGAGCATGTCAAAACGGCCCAAAATGGGAAACAGTGTAGACCGTGATCAGACTGTGATTGAAAATTCCCCCTAGAGCTGTAGCCTCAACAAGTGATTATTATAAGATGGATACCGGTCTTGGCGAGCGACACGCGGCTTGTATACGGTATACAATGATTGTGTACAATATGGAAAATAGTGTAGAGCCTGATTAGACTGTGCTTGCAAATTTCCCTAGAGGTATAGCCTCAACAAGTGAGTGTGTACACGATAGCTACACGTCCTGGCGGGTGACACGAGGCTTGTATATTGCCTTCAACTGAAATGGCAGACTGCCAGTCATTTTCTCTCGGTAGCTAAAATTGATAAATTACATACATACATACAATTTTACTATTGTCTGAAGCGGTAAATATATTATTTTAGTATGGCTATGTTGTCCAGGTACTCCAGTTTCCTCCCATTGAATCCCCCACGTGGTTCACCCCCCCCCCCCCCCACCACCAAGGCAGTCATTTATATCTCGCACTTGTTTGTAGTCATTGTAAATTAAAATGTAATCCTGCTATCCAATCAATCAGGTATAATTATGCTTCAATTACACTTGAAATTGTTATGTCATGTTCCATTTACAAACCATTAACTAGTGACACAGCTTAACGATTTTCACGAAAAATAAGAAAACATATGGTAACGTCGTTTTTTTTAAAAATTATATTAATATATGTATGGAATAGTTGGTTAAGGTGTCACATGCCATTTATACAGTTACAATAACACACGGTATATCATCGCATAAATTGACACCCAGTCATATTTGGCTTTTGAGACACTATTTACATACATTTTAACATGTCAAATTCTGATAAAAATGTACAACATTTACACATTTTGTACATAACGAAAGAAAACCAACCAACCATATTTAATATAATATATATATGTAGCGAAATTAACAAGGACGAAACTTCGTCCTGACTAAGATATAGCTATAGTCATTGTGACATGAAACAATTGATTCCTGGTTCATTCACGATCGATAGCCCAGTCGTGCACCATGACCGTATACATTAGAGACTCCAACCATACAAAGTTCGTCCAATTGTGATCGTTCGCCGAACTAAAAAACACTTTTTTTTCTATTTTATTGACTTTCATTCATGATTCGCGTACTATCAGATTATGTCTTCCGGAAACCCTGAAAAGGGAAAGTCCTCGCGTCTATTTTTAGGTTTAGCCAATCAGAGATGTTCTTACATAGACGCTTCGGTGCTTGTATTATGGAAGATGGTGCATTGACCCAGTTCCAGATAATTAATGAAATTATATAAAAAAAGTTTTTTTTTTAGATCGGCGAACGATCACAATTGGACGAACTTTGTATGGTTGGAGTCTCTAATGTATATGATCATGGTACACGACTTTAGTTTGAGCTGGCGATCAACTATTGGCCAAATATGACCGGTAATCCAGCCGGACGGCCTCCGATTCTGTGTGAGATTTTTTCGTACACGCAAATTTCGCTTTGGATGGGGTATACAAAATGCGAATAACTGAATAAATGCTGGAAACAGCAATTTGAAGTGAGTATATTCACACACCTAATACCTTTATCGATTGCTAGAGACAGAAGTCATACATTTAATCGATGTTTATTAATTGTGTTTGTGCGAGCCGGAAAAGAGAGGACTCTTTCTATAATAGCCCTATTTATACTCACCTTTATATATCATATGGTACTGTACGAGACCAAGTGGGTGGGGTAATGGGATTTTTTTAATAGGCATTTTGTTTGGTGCCATAGGTCCGAGTCTTCCACCTGTGATCGTGACTACTCGGAAGCCTCGCTACCTTGAGTCCGGCAGGTTACTGGTAATTAAGGCTGATAACTCTTGGAAGTCTCGCAATGGGTTATGGCATTTGGTTGGTATAATACTCGACAATTTCCGTCCTTGTCGGTATGTCCGGAAACCACCAGGCGGCGCTCAAAAGCCACAGAGGAGGGCTCTGTATCATCTGGGTATAAATACAGAGAATCGTCGCATATTCGGGAGTCAGCCGCAATAGCTCAGTGGTAAAGCATCGGACTATAAAGATCGAAAGGTCCTGAGTTCCAATCCCAACACTGGCCGATGCGGCGTGTCCTTGGGCAAGACACCTTCGTGATAGCCTAGTCCTATCGGATGGGGACTTAAATAGTCGGTCCCGACATGCAAGGTCATCGAACCAGTGCCGTCGTTAAATAAAAACATTTACATATTCGGGAGTATGTCATTAGCAATCGAGAGAGACACTGCTACAGAATATACTAGGGACAAGCGAAAGGTATTAAAAGGAATACCGGAAGTCGCCTTCTTAGAGGGCTGTGACTTAACTGGGAGCTGATACATTGGTATAGCTACAGGGTCGCTGGAAACTATATCGGAGATAGTTAACTTGGTGTATATAATAGCAGCTGTTGTTAAGCCGGGACTCGATATGAGTTAGAACAAGTTGACAGACCGTATGCACAGGACCAGCTGTGTTCGACCTAGACAGCATAGCATTCGTCCCATTGCGAGGCGTCCATCTATTCATGTCCTAATAACTTTTAATCAAAGTAGTAAATTCCCATGATCACTTTTGCTGTAATCAACAATCATTTTAAACTGTATATATGTTAGATTCCCACTAAATTAAGACATTGCCTGTGCATCTGAAGTTGGTAGGAGTTCATAGGAGTTGGAGCTCGCAGTCCCGTGGCTAAGATATGTTAAGTTTGTCAGGTAATGAGGTATGTCGCCTGCAAATATATTAATAATTTATATTCATTATACAACATTTTACAACCTACATGTATATCAAAATCTCTGGAAAAATACATAAAGGGACCGTTTTGATCAATTTAGGGGGGCAGTTTTGCCGTTTTGACTAGGAGGGGCCGTTTTGATTAATCCTCCGCAGAATACTGTCCACCTAGTCCGTACTTTATACATACCCCCCCCCGAACCGGAGCAGTAGTTCACTTCCGGTAAAAAAAATGTCAAATTCGGAAGAAAAATATAAGAAAATAACCGCTGAATACGCAAAAGTAAGACATTATGACATCGTCTACGTATACTATGACAATATACGGCCCAATGTACACGTTATGTGTCAATATAGGTTGCTTTTCAACTTTTATGTCGGCATTTCATTTTAAGAAAACGACAGCGAGTTTTGTTACTCCCACTTCTCATAGCGGTCCCTTACTCCCACTTCATAATGACTGTCTTGATATACAGTCATGATGACTTACTCTTGTAAAGTGGCATTTTCCTTTGGAATTTTCAAGAACAGTGATAAAGTATCAAATTTGCATATTTTTTAATTAAATAACTTGTGGGTTATTTCAATATCACTCTTTCTCCTATCTTCGGAGCTTGCACTAACTTCTGGGCTTTTATTTTATTCACACGCAATGGCAGCTCGCGACTTTTATGATGTCACCTTTCATTCAATCAGAAAGTAAACAGTATGCTGTGACTTCTCCTGGAAGAAAATGAAAAACAAACAGGTATTTGAATCCAATTTTGGTGTTAAAAACTACTTTTTATGGTGAAATATTTTATCAAATCGATTGACACAATTTTCAAGTAATTTACCATGTTATTTTTTGTTTTATTTGCAAAAATCTAACTTAATTTACTTTCAGCATCTTTGACAACTGGTCATGTGACATTTTGATCAGAGTGGCTTAGATGCTCGAGTTAACAATTATGTTTAGTGTCTATTTTCATGGTGGATTTTTACAGAAACAATTATGTTATCTATCATTAGAGATTCCTTCCAAATCTGACTAGGAATTCAACACAAAGTTTGTCAACACACACTGATTTGTCCTTCCTAACTAAGGGCTGGTGATACTATTCAATCACTATTCTTGACCTTCTGTCTGTATTGAGTTATGATCTAAACTCATTATGTATTAAGTTTTTGGAAGTGCTAGTTTTTTCAGTTGGTGCAAAATGTGTTATTAATTTTCAGGCCAAACCTCAGAAGATGAAGAAACAAAATTACAGAAATACATACAGCAAAGAGGCATTGCTTGCTGCCTATAATGAAGTTAGAGCAACAGGTCTGCCAGTTCAGACAGTCCAGGGGTGTAAAATTCCACTCGACCGCTCGCCATGGCGACTTGGTCATCATCTCGGTCGAGTAGCTTTGTGTAGACGGTCGTCTGACGGGTCGAGTGAATTTTGGATCATCCATGATTGATCGTGAATAAAAAAATATATAGTTATGCACCGTTCTCCGTTTATTAAACCCGTTTATCAAATACCATTGATCATTTCATAAACGCTTTGAATTGAATAAAAGCGTTTGCGCCAACCGGAACAATTCTAATTATGGACGAGTTTAAATCACGGCTCAAGCGGCGTGAATTGAAATTTTATCAATACTTACCTATTTACAATATAAATGGGAAATATGCAAATTCTCCGTCACATATATCTGGCAAGACATCGCAGCCAGTTTCATCTTCACTCAAGTTAGTGCAGCGAGTTATCGCGCAAGTGTCTCGATTTATGGGATGGTTGCCGGGCCTAGGCCGCCCGTCATCCGCGATTTAAACTCGCCCATAATTAATTTATGGCATTCTGTAACGTCCATGTTCGCTTCCGGTGTAAACACGCAATATTGCTAGCAGACAGCCAGAGTTAGCACATGCGAAAATATCATTTTCTCCAAACTACACAGCATTCCGATCAGACGGATTGCTTGATTTTCGTTAGAAAATGATTTTTATCAGTCCAATTATAAAAAGGGGATGTTTTTCTTTGACAAATATGAACAATACTTGCAAACAGTGCAGATCCTGATGAGACGGCTCGTGGATTTACACTGTTTGTAAATATTGCTATAGAGGTTTGTGGTGTTGAAAGGGTTGATGTACTCACAGTCCCATAACCTGTTCGATTATTAAGCATTTAACATCTACTTAAAGTATTTTGTGTGCTGTGTAGTCTGAAAATGTACCATACATTTTCATATGTGCTGGCCCAGGCAATGAAATATCATGAAAATTGTTTTGTACAGATCATAGATTATAAGAAACATTCGCAAATGTCAAAGCAAACCGACATACGCTCACTATTTGGTCGTCCGGGTGGTGGAGATGACGAGAAAAGTGAAACAGAGCGGGCTAAGCGATAGGCCGAGAAAATACAAATAAATATTTATTCATTATACCATGACAACTGTTACATTGTCTATCTGGAGATAGATTTCAAATAACATACATGTACAGTAGCATATAGCCTATTAATGGCGAACATAGTGAATATTGAAGTATCTGTATAAAATATAAGGGCGAGTGGCAAACGAATAAGGGCAAATAAGATTTTGCATCTACTAGACCTTAAGGGCAAGTGATATTTCAAATAATTTTACACCCCTGCGGTCGCGACGAAGAATGGTGTGCCTCCACAAACACTTAGGGACAGGATGCAGGGAAGAATAGATCCTGAGGACTGTTCTCCCGGTCCAGAAACTCTATTCACCAAGGAAGAAGAGCTAGTTTTGGTGGAGCACGTTGAGATGATGGCCCAGTTGGGGTATGGTTACACTAATATACAGCTCCAACACCTCGCAGGAGACATGGCTTTCGACTTTGGGAGAAGGCGTAAAAATAAACCACTTACAAATAAGTGGCTGTACTCTTTCCTTGGCCGATTGGGTAGTCGACTTGCATCCTTGAACCCAAGACGTTTGGTAAGCATGCGTGCTAAAGGGTCTACTCCAGAGATAGTGGAGTCATATTATACAAATCTAGAAGATGTGTTGGACAAATATCACTTGAAAGATAAGCCACACTTCATATACAACCTTGATGAAACATGCCTTCAGCCGGAGCATAGACCACCCAATGTAATTGCACCACCTAACAGTAAACCACAGTCGGTTACATCGCCCCGATCTACAACAGTTACAGTTATTGTGTGTGTGAATGTGTCGCAAATTGATCACACATGTAGGATCTCAGGTGAGCTGATACGTGGGTAATATTGGTTGGCTTGAGGTATACTAGGCATGACAATAGAAATATGGCATTGAGTGAGCAGTCGATAATTGGGCATTGTATTGTGAAGTTGATGTGACCCATGGATATACAGGTACCAAGTTAGTCAGTTGGAGGTGTGATTTTGACCAGAATAGTTGGTTCAGGACATTGAAAGTGTAGTATTTGGAGTTTATTACAAAAGTGTGTGCAGTGCGATAATGGAGCCAGATGCGATTTATTATCTAGCGGACATAGGCGGGAAGTGAGAAGTATATTAGGTAAGTCAAGCTTCTTAATTACAGCTGTGACATGACGTGAAATGGATTGAGATGATTGTAATATGCAACAGGTGAGTAAAGGCGCATGCTGGTTTATATTGTAGATCAGTGTAGCCGAGACGAGTGATGGCAATTTGCGACATATCATATAGTCTACCATGGGTTACAGGTAATAGCCAGTAGCAGTACATGATACAAAGTGTGTGAAATGGAGTGAAATATGTTTTAATGGTAATTTTTTCACGTAATGTATCTTATAAGGTACATGATATTGTTGGCAATCGATCTACTTTCAGATTGTAGCCGTCATAATCCACGCTTTGAGAGTGTATTCCCAGAGGATATACCCTTGTACAGCCAGGGATAACCCAGTTTGGACAAGACATAGAAACGACATTCAATAATAACAAACAATCTATCAGATACACAGTAAATGTAGAAGGGGACCAATTGATATGTGAAAATACATATATGACTGTGTCTGTGACTATAGGTTTAGTGATCTATGTGTGTCATATGTGATTAGGGGTATATTATTGATAACATACAATTTTAATGTAGAATTGAAATGAATGCGATATTATCAATACTTTGTATCCATGTTGTACATATTCTTACATGTATTCTCACTTTATTCTGACTTCTGCTTTCTTTCTATACTGTCAATGACGGGTCCAAGTAACCAAATTATAAACTTTGTCAACAAAAGTGCAATGTGTTGTTAATAATATGAGAACTGTCAACGGACATTCCCCACAGAATGCAATTGGCAATAGTATGCCACCTTTTTTTGTATTTAAGGGAAAGCGTTTCATGCCAGAGCTAATGAAAGGGGCTACTGCAGGGTCAAAATATGTTATCTCAGACTGGTTGGTCTAATGCCAAAATATTCCAACAGTATCTCCAAACCCACTTCCTTCCGCTAAGTCGCTCAAATGCAAATGACGACCAGCCTATTCTTTTGTTGTATGACGGACATACTTCCCACATATCAACTTGTGTCATTAAGTGGGCCCGGGAAAAAAATTCTATAAAAATGGTGAACCGCTTGGCCGATATTAGCCAAACTTCACGGTAATGGTTATTGGGTCATCATTACGTCATCCGAGATGGCCGCCGAAAGGTCAGAAGATCGTTCTTTCAATATAGATTACAATCATCTTCTCGTGAACCACTTGGCCAATATTGGCCAAACTTCAAAGTTATGGTCAGTGGGTCAAGCCTTTTCATTTTTGTTAAAATGATGGTCATCGCGAAATCCAAGATGGCCACCGTTGAAAAGTATGTCAAATTCTTAAAAAGTATTCTTCTCACAAACCGCCAGGCCGATTTCGACAAAGCTTGATAGTAATGATCGATTGTTAACGATGTTTCAGATTCCTTCAAATGGTAGACCCCGGGTCAAAATAGGGCGACGCAGGAGGGGTCAAATTTCACATTTGACCGAATATGGTCATGTCGTATATCAATTTGAAGGTTACGTACGAAATGATCACTTAGGAGCATTTTTTGTCGAAACCAGATTACATCATCCAATATGGCCTCCGAAAGGTCAAAAGGTCGTTCTTTTTATTAGAGATTTCAAACGTCTTCTTCATACAAACCACTTGGCCATTGGTAGCAAACTTTGCAGTTATGGTCCATTGGTAAAGCCTTTTCAGTTTTGTTAAAATGGCGGTCATCGTTAATCCAAGATGGTGGCCATCTAAAAATAGCACACAATTTTAAAAAATCTTCTCACGAACCACCAGACCAGGGATCCCTACGAAACTTGGCAGAAATGATCGATGTACAATGCTTTTTCAAATTTGTTAAATTGGTGACCCCTGAGTCAAAAATGGGGTCAAATTTCATTTTTCACGGAATATGGTATTATAATATATCAAATCAAAGGTATTGATGAGGTGATCGCTGTGGTGCTGTTTTCATCGAATCGGATGATTACGTCATCCAAGATGGCCAGGGTTAGGCCTGGCCAAACTTCGCAGTTATGGTTCATTGTTAAAGCCTTTTCACTTTTGTTAAAATGGCGGTCATTGTTAATCCAAGATGGCTGCCGTGTAAAAATAGCATAAATTCTTAAAAAATCTTCTCGTGAACCACCAGAACGATTTCGACGAAACTTGACAGGAATGATCGATGTACAATGCTTTTTCAATGCTGTTAAAATGGTGACTTCTGGGTCACAAATGGTCATGGCCCGAGGGGTCAAATAGGTTTTTTTTGGCGGAATATAGTTATATAATACATAAAATCTAAGGAATGCAATAAAATGCAACTCCTACCCTGGTGATTTCTCAAGTTGACATTTTGTGCCTGTCATGGGCTTATTTTGATGTATATGTAGTGACAACTTTACACCAGTATTTGCTTGATTTTTGTGACATTGCACAGGTGAACGATATAGGGCCATTATGGCCCTCTTGTGTCATGGACTGTGAATACAGCACAGGTCATGACACAACCGAACAGGCGCAATAAAACCTCAGTTGCAATGTATACTTATTTTTGTTAGTCATGTTCACAGAGTATCATGGATCGCTTGACTATGTCTTGTAAACAAAATTACAACAGGTCCAGTTTCTATCTGATGATGTTGAGAGAGATATATTGTGCTTCTAATGATGTTAAAAGATAGAGAGAGAAATATTATGGTTTCTATCTAATGATGTTGAGAAAAGGTGGAGGGGGGAGAAGGGGGAGATATATTATAGTTTCTAGGTAATAATAGAGAAAGAGAGACAGACAGAAAGATAGAGAGAGAATGGCAGAAAGAGGGAGACGGACGGACGGACGGAGAAATAGACAGACAGAGAGAGAATGACACAGAGAGAGAGTCAGCCAGACAGACATAGAGAGAGACAGGCATACGGACAGACAGACGGAGACAGACACAGAGAGCAGAGAGAGGCAGATAGAAATAGAAACAGAGACAGAGAGAAATACAGCAGGGAGAGACAGAGACAGAGAGAGACATGGGTGTGGGAGAGAGAAAGATGTGTTTAAAGCCCCAATACAGCTCAAGTTGCCGAATTTGGCCTCCTATTGGGTTTTCCCCACACATAAATCCAACAGGTTTCTATTTACACACACTTTGAAACTGTTTGCATTCATTTTGGTACAAAAATGAGTTTGTAGTCGATAAAAATATCAATATTTGTTGATAAACAAACAGCAGGTGCGTATTCAAAGTCCGATCGATTTTCCGATAGAAGCTCGGGTCAACTGCCCAACTCCCTGATTCGCGGCCGATGGATTCCGATAGCCGGAGTTTATCGACTCGCTTCCGAGCCGAAGCCGTTGGGTTACGGGAATTAATTTGTCAATATTGATATTTTGCACTGAGTGGTACACAAAACAAGTTTTTGTTGTCTTCACATTGCGATTAAGATGTAAATCTCAAGACTTGAGATGTATCTATTAGGCAGTATATGTTAGTTTTGTGTACTAAATCAGTTGCCAAACATGTTTTTGTGTTTGAAAAAATCGGAAAATTGTAATACTGAGCCGTTCAGGGCCTTTAAAATAAATACGATATAATGAAACTCTATTTCGTTGCAAATTGTTTTTATTTTCTTTTTTCATAAATTATTCAATGCGCATTTAAGGCATTTGTACTCGGATCATTTGAAACACATATTTTCAAGCGTCTCTCCAGTGTCAACAACAATAAATCTGGCTAAAAACTAAAATAACCCAGATACAATGACAGTTTCTGCTTTCCGTTACTTTCGCTGAATTCAGCCCATTCGCACAGTTCCGCAGTTTGTCAACAGCGGAGAATTCCGAAGATGGTTCGGTAAAATTTGTGTCTAATTTTTGTCGCGCCCGCTTGCGGAATGCGCGATATAGTCGGCTGTTTGGCGTACGTACGTACGTGTGTCCGGTTATAATTTTATATAAGTTGTTTGGTTAAAGTTTTTGGTTAAGTTCTTTGGTTAAAGTTTTTGGTTAAGTTTTTTGGTTAAAGTTTTTCGTTATACTATATCTTTTTTTTTAGTGTCCATGCCTCGCCACAAGGCGCGACATGCAGGCCGCGGCCATCTAGTTTATTATTATTATTAAAATTAAATAACCCCCCCCCACCCCACCCCAAAAAAAAAAATATTTATTTGAAAACTGATGTCGGCTAGTTAATATATACCGGTACTGTTTATAAAAATAGACACTTATTATTTATCTGTGTATGGAAGTACGGATAATTCCGAAGCTGTTTATTCGTGTATTATCGCCCTTGGAGACTCTATTCAGCGTTGAGATAAAAGCATATTTAGTCTATAGCACGACAACACAAATATTTTGAAATGCAGTAACTTCGTAAGCTATATTCAGTATACTTTCCAACGTTATATAAATTTTGTTTTAGAAGCAATTATTCGTCGCCCTTATTAGAAAAATACCAACTGTCGTAAAACCTCCTGCTTGGTTTACGGTAAAACAAATTTTACACTTTCAATCATATGTTCAACCTAGTTTCACTGAATGGTAAGTTTTCATATACGCGTAGCATAAAGCGGGCTACTTCGTCGCCCGTGTTGTACACCTTATCTAGAATATATCATTAGTATGTCATATAATCAGCACATTTTGTCAGAAAAAAAGAAGAATACACTGTATTAATGCACATATTTCTGCTGGAAAGTGACTGATATAGCATTATTGTAAAGGGAGACTACCGTGATCGAGCCTCATTAATTATGTCTCGGTTGTCTAGCTTCAAGTTATCATATGTTAATGATCGCATATAGTACATATGTGGCTGTGAAGAAATGGGGTTTATGGGTTTTGCGACCAGTGTAGATCTAGATCAGGCCATGCATCTGCACAGTCTGATCAACGTCTGCAACATTCGCCATTCCATAAATGAAATGCCCATCATGGGTATACCAAGCAATTAAGATCAATGAAACCCAAAAAAAATTCTCCTAGGATGTCAACATTAGAGAGATTCTACCGTATTTTTAGCTCGCCTGTACGAAGTGCAGAAGAGCTAATGGGTTAACCACGGCGTCGTCGGCAGCGTCGGCATCGTCCACAAACTTAACGTTGGGGTAAATGTCTTATAACTTATGTTTCCTTTCATTGAACACCTTGTTATTTCATACATGTATACCTCAGATGACCCTCTATCATGCTGTAGCAAATCCATGACCCACCACCCAACTCTTACCCCAAGGTCAAGGTCACAAACTTAGCACATTCATAAACTTAACGTTGGGGTAAATTTCTTATGACAACTGTTTCCTTTCATGGAACACCTTGTTATTTCATACATGCATTCCTCAGATAACCCTCTATCATGCTGTAGCAAATCCATGACCCACCACACAACACTTACCCCAGGGTCAAGGTCACAAACTTAGCACATTCACAAACTTAACGTGGGGTAAATGTTGTGTAACTTCTGTTTCGTTACAGGGAACTCTTTGATATTTCATACATGCATTCAATCTGATGATCCTCTATTGTGCTACAGCAAATCCATGACCCACCCCCACAAGGTGAAGGACACAAACTTAGCACATTCATACATGCATTCCTCATGTGAATAGCTATCATGCTGTAGAAAATCACCAACTTAGTGCATTCATAAACTTAAAGTTGGGTTAAATTTTGTTTAGCTTCTGTTTTCAGGGAGCACATTGATATTTCATACATGCCTTCATCTTAATACAGTCGAACTTGTGCTTACGACCACTTGTAATAAACGACCACCTGCTGTAAGCAACCGGTTTGAATCCCGCCCGACGAATTTCCCATAATAACGTACTTGCAATGAACGACCACCTGCTGTCTGCGACCAGCGACCGTATAAATACGGCCCATTCCGTCAAAATACGACGCGTTTAACGACCGTCGGGGACTGTCAGCGCCCATGAAAACACGGCTCGAAACACGGCTATAAGCGGTGGCTATAATCCATAAAACGTGTATTTAGCGTTCTATAAATAGACTGGTGTTTCAGCATTATCTGGGTCAGGGTATGGGATCACGTGGTCTATTGTTTACACTGCAGCCCAAGGCAATCTCGCTTAAATCGTAAATTTTCATTCATCAATATGACTTGCAGCGTAAACAATAGATCACGTGACCCCACATCCTGAGATTATGCACGTATCAACCGATGAATAGGCAGGACACGTGACCATAGGCATTATTTATTATCAATTAATCCGTTGAAGCGTCTGTTGATCGCGAGTAGTATACATTGTAATAAGCGTCTGTCTATCGCGAGCACTATCAACGTAATAAGCATGATTTTATAAATAATAATCGTATGTTTAATACATTAATACATACAAGTTTGTATGTCATAGGCATTATTAATAATTACTTTAACTCTGTTCAAATGACATGATTTTATATGGGTCCGTTGCTAATGGAATTCCCGCAATAGTTGGTAACCGAAATGCGAATGATACCAGTAACCCGTGCAGTACCAGTACCGTGCATGTCCCGAAATTTTATAACGCGGTCGGATTCGATCGCGGTTTCAAATCTTGGACCCCGACTACCGCGTTATAATGGAGCTGCAGTGTATTCAAACTTATGTTTTCCATTGTACATGTTATTACTTTAATAAACATACATATATGTGTATACATGTTATTACTTGACTGTGTTGTCACTGTGTTGTTTGACCACCTCTGTTAAGAGACCACTTTTGGCAGTTCCCTTGAGTGGTCTCTTAACACAAGTTTGACTATGCTATATTATGCTATAGCGAACCCACGACCCACCTTGCACCACTGACCCCAATGTCAAGGTCCACCGCACGCCCCTTAACCCAAGGTCAAGTTATATAATATTCATGTTTTTTTAGTGAAGGCTGCCAACAGGCGAGCTTCGTTGTCTTCTGACAACTCTTGTTATTATACCCCCCGCAACAAGTTGTATAGGGGTATACTGAAGTCCGGTTGTCTGTGCGTGCGTCCGTAAACTTAACATTAGAGAAATATTATTGTAGCTTCTATTTCCTTCATCTAACATGCATTCCTGTAAGGCTCTATTACCATGCTGTGCCAAATTCACGACCGTCCAACCCCCGCTGATCCCAAGGTCAAGGTCAAATACTTGGTCTCTTTACAAAACATAACATCAGAGAAATATGTTATAACTGCTATTTCCTTCCTCTAAAGTGCTTAATATTTCACACATGCATTCCTGTAAGGCTCTACTATCATGCTGTGCCAAATCCATGACTGTTCAACCCCCGCTGATCCCATGGTCAAGGTCAAATACTTGGTCTCTTTACAAAACTTAACATCAGAGAAATATGTTGTAACTTCTATTTCCTTTATTGAAAATTCTTAATATTTCACTCGTGCACTCCTCTAAGGTTGTACTATCATGTTGTGAAATATCTACGACCGTCCAACCCCGCTGATCCCAAGGTCAAGGTGACATACTTAGTCTCTTTACAAAACTTAACATCAGAGAAATATGTTATAACTTCTATTTCTTTCATCGGAAATTCTTAATATTTCATGCATGCATTCCTCTAAGGCTCTACTATCATGCTGTGACAAATCCCTGCTGATCTCAAGGTCAAGGTCACATACTTAGTCTCTTTACAAAACTTAACATCAGAAATTGTTTATAACTTCTATTTCCTCGCTCGGATCTGCTTTACATTTCACACACGCATTGCTCCAATGGACCTATACCACCCTGTGACAAATTCACATTCGTGAAATCAACAATATAATGCTGATGTATGTTTGTAAATGTAAACTAGGGTTCAATCAAAGTGTTTATACAGTTTAATAGATGCTGTATATATTAAGTTTTATTGAAAAATATAAATGCCAAGAAACAAATAGCAGTTATCACGACCCAACCATGACCTTTTTTCGCATGCACTTCTCAGACATTTTTTGTGATGCTTACTTTAGCACATGCCCATGATCATGTCACAGTCAAATGTCTTGGCAGGCTCGACACCGCTTCCGTGGTTGAATTTTTGTTCGCAGAAGCTGACATACATGAGTGTATTATTTCAATTGATAAATAATTACTCCCATTTAGAGAATTCAAACATTTTACCCTCAACCGTTACATAGAAACTAGAATGAGTGACCAAACTCTGTGACAGTTTGACATTCGTCAATGCGACAGATAAACATGAAACAGCTGGCGTCACGCTGCCTTACTAATACCACTAAGGGTCTGTTGAAACGAATAAAGTTTTCACACGCGTGAGGCATTGTTTCATTGTTGATTTATTGACAGTTTGTGAGAAATTTTGTGTATTTTGGTAGCGCACTTATGCAAAATTGGTACTGAAACTACTGGCCAGGGCGGCGTTAGACAAGTGGCCGTGTTACACAGGTTTGCTATATAGGGAAATCAATTAGGGATGTTGCGGCCTGGCGTGCTAAGGCAGGTTGTGCAGATATGAAGGTGGCTTGCACTGCAGGTGTCACGGTATATAATTGACAGCCTGTGCCGTTTCTGATTTACTTATAATGGGGAAAATAATTTCAGATGAACGATACATGCCCATTTGGGCCTTGTGTTTTTGCAACGTTACCAAAGCATCTATTGTGGTACCACCAAGGGAAGAATACACATGTACCTGTACAATAAAACTACAGCATACATGGGGCATCGGGACGGCCTAACAATCCACTGACCATTCCTTGATAGGCTTATATTCATAATTGTGACTGTCAGCACTCTTGTTAATAGTATGTTAATGGTATGTCAATCTAATCTGTTTCAGCTCAAGTCTCAGATTCCTGTGCTGAAGAAAGCGTACTTGGATGAACAGTCGGCTCACAATGAATTGAAGGTAACATCGGTGCCTCATATGTGCTGTACACTGTATGTTTATAGCCCCCGCAATGGGTTGTGTGGGCTTATACTGGAGTGAGGTTGTCCGTCCGTCACTAAACTTAACATCAGAGAAATATGTTATAACGTCTATTTCCTTTATCAAAAATTCTTAGTATTTCATGCATGCATTCTTCTAAGGCTCTACTGTCATGCTGTGACAAATCCACGACTGTCCAACCCCCGCTGGTCCCAAGGTAATGGTCAAGTCAAGGTCACATACTTGGTGCAAGTGAAACCTTAACGCTCGGGTAAATGGCTTATAATTTCTGTTTCCTTGCTTGGATCTGCTTCACATTTCACACACGCATTAGGGTTAGGGTTATTGCAGCAAACGAGATCAAACAATGTCGCTTTTTTTCTGCCTTCAGAGATAATCATCTCACCGGAATCCTGAATTCCGCCCAACAGGCGGAGCTTACACCTTCGGGTTGAATTTTATTGGAGGACGCAATTTATTTATTGAATAATTTCATTCGTCGACGCACGTGTGAATAATTAGTTCACGGTAAATGGGCAACTTTGAGAAGTGGAAAGAGTATCGTCACTCGGTGTAGCCGTGTATTAATAACGCGTATACACGGCTATTGATTTTTTTCTGACACATTGACATCAAATTCAAAGCGCACGAGAATCACATGCGTAGCTGCAAATTAAACTGACAGATTTGACCTTGTAAACATTGACGACGCTTAGAAATAGCACTTGGATATTTTTGTAACCAGTTTAGGTTTTTAGCTCACCTGAGCGAAGCTCATGTGAGCTATTGTTACCGCAATGTGTCTCGTCGTCCGTGAACATTTTCCAACGTCTTCTCCTCGGTAACCATTGGGCCTATAGTCACCAAACTTCATGGTCATGGTCCTTAGGTAGGGGGATTACAAAATTGTTAAAATGACGTCATTAAATAATCCCAAGATGGCTGCCGTCTAAAAATAGCACAAATTCTTCAAAAATCTTCTTCTCATGAACTGCCAGCCCATGGTGGCCAAACTTCACAGTTATGGTCCATGCGTGAAGCCTTTTCAGATTTTCATTGGAAATGATTCTGAAGTGCTGTCAAAACATGTTTTTATTGAGAAATGAGGCAAGATATAAAAGCAACAGCAGATGACAATTGTTGTGAGTAGCGGTCTAAGGGTTAACGATGGATCAGCTCAAACAGTTCCTATTTCTAGTTTAAGTATTAGAGATGGGTTGCCGCACAGTGCTGCCTAAAATAACTTGAAAAGTATGCTCGCAAAAGGACACCATCTGTCATCCTCTTCATTCCTTGGATTTAAGTTTGTGTGACTAACGTATTTAACAATATCAATAAATCAGTATTTCAACTTGATTTTAAAACCCAATTTAGAGAAGATTAATTATGCCGTGGCCATGGGAGGTTGATGTGTTTTATCCGGTTGCCTAGATGAAGCATTTCCGAATATGTGCAAATCAATTATTAAACATACAGAAGGTTACATTGTAGGATTATGGATCAATGGCCAGGATTGTACTTTCCAAACAAATAATACTGAAATATGAAGCATGTTTAAGATTTTTTAGTACGGAAAATGGCATTGCATATTGTTAGCCTGTATTTGGTTACATACAGAACACGACAAAAGAAAAAGAACAGTGCGTGCGGAAGTTGGAGCAGGAAGTGGACAGTTTGAAGTTCCGCAATCAGCAACTCTCTACCCGCTGCTTGCTGCTTCAGGATGAGTTGGACTCACTCGATTCACAGAGAAAGAAATCAAAGGTAGGAGACTGCACATGACAAAATGTCCCCTCATCCCAGCTTTAGTGCAGAATGAGGGGCATTATTGAAGTAAAGCCGGAGGCTGAGCATGTATATCAGAGTTCCAGTTAAGCTGCGTAATTTGACCAACTTGGGGTGAATTTTTGTTATTTCTTCATCAAAAATGGCAAGTTGGGAGTCCTTTAGAATCGTCTCATTGAGACGATTCTAAAGCACTCCCAACTTGCCATTTTTTATGGAGAAATAAAAGATTTACCTCCAAATTACGCACCTTAACTGGAGCTCTGTATATATTAGCATATCATTCTGACATGTATCGATTCTGCGTACTTTAAAATCAAGCACAGCTTGAAAGTCGCGTGACACATCAGGTACCCGGAAGTCGCGTGTACCAAAATACCTCACAATTTAAATATAATTGTTTTATTGTACTGATATCCATATTATGGGGAAAACTCAACCAGACAAAACTCAGAACCCTAATATAAAGTTTTATCTTACCATAATTCGGCGGATCATTAATTCTACCTGCAATTCTCATAACCTCTACTGTAAATCAGATGCATCTCACTATGACTATGACAAAATGAACAAATTAGTCGAGTGCAGGGTGTATACATGCTCAGCTTACGGCTTTATGTCAATAATGCTCTTCATCCTGCACTAAAGCTGGGATGAGGGGACATTATTTTGTGAAAAGCCTCGGCTTTCGCAAGTATATATTAGCATCTTTAAATACAACAAAACAAGTATGTCCATAACTAATGAATATATTGAATGTGTGTATAGACCAACTCACTACATATCAACCATTAAATACAGCATTTGCAAAAGACACCTGATTAGCACTCGATGCCCGTCTACAATAAAACTTTCTAAAGTTTTTGTCATGTGTCCAAAGCTGTATCCAAAATGCACTTTAGAGAACATCCCTTTCTAAAAGCTGCATATGCAGAAGCTCATCTGTAGCTGTGGGCCTTGAATGTATCTATACCTTGACAGTTCCAATACCAACTTGAGCCACCTAGCAATAGTACTTGTACACACCGGGTTATGTGTAACAAAATAATTCATCACCTTTCGAGATATCCTAAACATAGTCCAAAAATATGCATAGGGCATAATCTCTCATCTCGAAAATGATCTACTCACAAACTGAATGAACATCCATCTTTAGTTGTCTTTAAAAGATTAGGAAAAACAAAAAATAATAGAATCTTTCTGTGTAATCATATGATCCAAACTCAATGACACAGTGCTGTCAAGGCTATAGTCTTTAATGTCAATAATTTTAGCGACAAACTCTGAAGAGGATACAAACCTGCAAGATATTGCAATACTACAGAAACATCCCATGTAACCTTGTATCTGGGAGCCGATGGTTTTCGCACAGATACCCCTCTCATAAATCTACTACCTAATTAGCTTACAGCTGTCACACCATTTATTCCTGAAAAATGTTAATGTCCAACAACATGGATTTGTGTGAATTAATAACAGAATATGATTTCTGCAACCGAAACAGGTAAAACAAATATTTAATCACTACAATTTTGTGGGTGGCAGGTGGGAGCACGCGATGGGTAATTTAACGATCGGGGTTCGTCATTACAGGAATCCCGACTGGAGACCTGGTTTGGCCCTCATATACGTCTTTGGCATTTTGTATGTGACAGTTGAATCTGGTTATACACCTTACGTGAGTACCGGTATTACGATATTCGCAATCCTATTTTAGGGGAAGGGGCCAAGTGACTTGGTGTGGTATGGACCTGGCACCAGGTCAGGTTATTCTTATTTCAGGGTTGAATATATTTGTTCTCGATGTAAATATTCCGTTCTGATTTTGGGATTTTCCCCCCAATGCATCATGTTAAAATGGGATCGAACCCATTTGCCCGGCCTTACATGACCTTAACTGCTGATAGGCCATTAAACACTAATAAACAAACAAACAAACACTAAAATTTCAGTCGTTTTAAAGGATTTATACTGTTTGTTTGTCCCTTCTTTCCACGAGCCCATGATACAGTCGTTTCTGTCAAAATGTTCCGGGTTTATACGTGTACAAAGTGTTGTGCGTTGCGTATCCGTGGAGTTTCCGTTAGTTGCGTTTCAAACCGTGTGTCGTCTACGTGTAATACGTTTTCGGCCATGCGTTGCGTTTCCCCACTCTTGCGCATGCGCGAAAGTCGAACAAACCGTGTTCAACGCATTGAGTTTCAAAAGCGTGTAATCCGTGTACAACGGTTGTAAACGTATACAAGGGTTGTAAACAACGCATTGAGTTTCAAAAGCGTGTAATCCGTGTACAACGGTTGTAAACGTATACAACAGTTGTAAACGTATACAACGCTAAGGTAAACCGTTTAAACGATTTAACGCTTTCTTTGACAGATGAAACCGTGTTATACGTATAACACGTTTCCACGGGTTTTAACGCATTACACGTGTATCTCGTAGAATGCGTATGCTCAGATCGTTCTTCGTGTGTGTATATATACTTCTAGACTCACTGCAGGGCTTCTACAATTTTCAGTTTTCCGGTTCTGGACCGATTTTTGAACTCTCAGACCGATTGAGATTTGAAAACTAGTCTTAAAAATCGGTCCGAGAAAAATTGCCAGTCGGCTGCTATTTCGCTATAAACCTTGTAAAGTTACCGGTTTTGACCACCAAGTAATTTATGACACATATCCGCAGGCCATATCCGTGTTAAACCAGTGTGCAGCTCGCTGTGTATTCAGTTTCTCTAAATATCGATTTTTCTTAACACACGCGTGGGACAGGTGCATAGCGGATTAGTGACTGAAATAGACTGGCTTCAGTGTAAAGATACGAGAGTT
Organism: Conchocele bisecta; assembly: GCA_029237695.1. Lineage (NCBI taxonomy): Eukaryota > Metazoa > Mollusca > Bivalvia > Lucinida > Thyasiridae > Conchocele > Conchocele bisecta. The sequence continues at coordinate 122,574,013 of CM055269.1, forward strand.
CCTAGACTCGCCATTTCTGATAATGTTAAAATAAAATAAAGAAACCATGCACTGTGTTTATCTTAGTTCGTAATATTTAACCCCAATTAAGTAACTGACACGGACTATCGGCCCGGGCTATTCCATATTAAGTTAGGAACTGTTACATTACGCTTTATTAGGGGTAATTTTTGTGTATATAAAATGTACATGTACGTAGGAATGCCGCAGATCCTGATGAGCCGGCTCACGTGATCTACAATTCGCAAACATTTTGATAAACGACAAGGTACATCTGTCGTGTTAAAAGCGTGACTCATTAGGCATCAGGGATTAGGAATTGAAGTGCTAAATCACACCGGCGATGTACTTTGAACTCGATCTGAGGGTATGTATTCGCGATATTTTAAAAGGGACGAAACAAGGACTCCAAGGACTATTCGCGTTAAAACGTGTAACCGTTGTACACGTTTCAACGCTTTCATATAGCTACACGCTTCCAGGTAAAGCGTTGTACACGTTTCAACTCTTTCAGCTCGCTACATATGTATACGCCAAAGCGTGTTATACGCCTTGAAGCTAAACGTATTACACGCTTTAGAACTAAACGGTTTGACAATGTGTATTACACGTGTACGAACCGTATTATACGTTTAAACAACGTATACAACGCTTTTAAACTAAACGGTTTGACAATGTGTATTACACGTGTACGAACCATATTATACGTTTTAAACAACGTATACAACGCTACAGCAAACCGTTGCGTTCGCGTTGCGTTCGCGTTGCGTTCGCGTTGAGTTTGCAAGTGTTGTCTACGGTGGAACAAAAACGGAGACTGCACTGTAACCTCAGCAGCTGCTAGCAGAAGGCCTCTATCCTGCAACACACTCCGGATACTTCTCCCCCTATCAGTCTCAGCAACCGAGACATCGGATGTGGACTCCCGTCGTGCGGCAGACACAATAAGTCTGGGCAATCTAACATAATGAGACACAATACAGTCCAATAACAGCAGAAACCAAGGCTGCGATTTCCAAAAGGGAAAAATCTTAATGGCTTTTTTGACTTTATCCCTAACGATTTTATTAATGACCTTCTCCACCATATTGAAAGGCGGGAAAATGTACGATTCATAACACTGCCAACATTGTGTAAAAGCATCGGAATGCAAAGCTCCTCGTTCGGCAAGCCACAACACAAAACTTTGAATTTGTGTATTCAACCTTCAGGCAAACAAATCAACATCAGGCATAACAAATTGGTTAATACACAATCTTACAAAGATTTCATGCTTTAACATCCATTCAGTGGAATTGGAAACATTTCTGGAATAGTAATCAGCTGTTGTGTTCAAAATACCCGGAATGTACATCTGCTGAAAGATATATTCTTCTTTGAACACACCAATTCCAGATATCTGATGAGAGGTGATCCATTTTCTTAAACGTCATACCTCCCATATCGTTTACATATTTTACTGCACAGACATTGTCAAGACTGAATTTCAATATGAATATCATGTCTCGAACCATATAATGATTGTAATGTGTAAAACATAGCTTTTAACTCAAGTGTATAGAATTTTCAGCTTCTCCCTAATTCCATCTACCATTTGCATGACTTTGATCACTGATGTCCACCCGACCCCATCCCAATAAACTAGCATCAGTCCTGCATCTCACCATAACAGCGGTTGCTTCCCATTACAACTACGTATATTTTCCAACCACCATTGTAATTTGTTGTAAACTATCACTGGACAGCACCATCGTATTATCAAAATCCATATTCGACCCAAGACCTCTGATTTTATCCCGCTCCAAATTCCAATAATGCATGGGTGCCTGCAGAACAGCATGAAATGAGTTTAACACAAGACCAATAAAGGATGCCAGCTGTACAATAATAACTCCCTTTTCCATCAACATTCTGGCTTTTAACAACAACTTTTGTACCTTTTCTTCCGTAAGGAATATTTTGAACCGTACAGAATCAATAATAAAGCCAAAAAACTGGATTCTTTGTGTAGGAATGAGAACAGACTTTTTACGGTTAATGTAAGCCCTGAACCTTCCAGTGTATTCATCATATTTACTGTATTTGTAAGACAAGGACTACTTTCTTTGTCCATATTTAATATATAGTCAATATAGTATTAAAATCTAATATTCTGTTGTCTAAAAAAAGGCATACAATGGTGTCGGCTAATTCTGTGCACCTAAGGCTTTCCAAATAAATTTATATGTCATTACCATCCCCATATTCAATCAAAATTTCTTGAATATTCAACGCAGTTCAAAGATGTCTGTAGGTAAAATCTCATAACGTTCCGACATCAGTAAGTGATGTAAATTGTGTGATGTATGACATCACATGCGTGTTTGCAACGTCACATTTGTTTCTGCTAATGCTGCGCATCTAGTGGTGTAAACAAAATGGAGAACAGCATACTGGATCAGCATAGCAACATTGGTATTAAACTTGAAGCAGAACTATCCAGTGACATCATGACAGGTTAGTTTCTTAGTTGAATAGTTAATTTATTAAATATGACCGCTATTCCATCAGCAGGGTCTGAGGATTTTACACATTTTGACTATACATGTATTAGGAATATCTTTTTGCCAAACTATAGGAATGTGATAAAAGTGTGCCACAGTGTAGCAATTGATCAGCTTGTTTATTCCGAAATCCACATATTTTATTATGATATATGCAAGGCCAAATTTGATGTGAATTGTGCATTAGCCGATGTGCAGAATTAGCCGAAATGACGGTATACTGGCTTCAATATCTTTGTGTACAAATATAGCGCTGACTTTAACCCAAAGGGAAAGCATACAAACTTATATAGACTACCATATCCATGAGAATTTCAAATACATTGTACTTCTGATATGAGCTATGAATCGGAACTGAAAAATAGGCATCACGCAAATCAATCAAAGACAGAAAATTATTTTCTTGTAACAGGTCCAAAACAACATTGACTGTTTCCTGTTTAAAATGGTCATAATGTACAAACTCATTTCAAAAACGTAGATTTATCACCGGACAAAATTTTCCGTTAGAAACAATGAATATGGTAGATACAGTACGCTCAGCGCGATTTTTGCCTTCGTCCATACGACCCCGTGATCAGATGGAGAGTGGACATAAAAATTCCTCCCATCGTGTCGGGTGGAAATCCCACTCGGCGCGGTGGAGAGGCAAAATCTCCACCGTGGGAACATTTTCATGACCGAATCTGCCGCACACCGCGTTCCCCCGTGTTGACCCACGGCGCAGCACCGTGCCAGTATACAGGATATACAGGCAGTGAGGAGAGCATTTATGGACAAATTACTGGCGATTTGTCCCACCATGTTAACAGACGGCGCGTCACACTGCCATCATACAGGTCATACGGTTCGCGAAGAATGCAATTTTGTACTTTGAAAATATAAAATGTAGAACTGAAGGAATGCAACTTAATATTACAGATTTAATTTTGTCCCGTCAACAGGCGAAGGTACATTACAAAGGACCGAATATTTTGAGGAATAATGTACGTTGCATCATGACGAGGAAAGAAAATTTAAGGTTCTTAATAATCGTTTCTACTCCGAAATCGAGCGACCATACATATTTAGAATAACAGCTGACATATTGGCGGAATAAGGTAAACAGCCTACGTGACAATTAACATTTACTTCCAAGATTTTCATGTTGTAATGATCGATCGCATTTCCTATCCACCATATGGAACCTGATACCAACAACACAAATATTCGTGTTTTGAATTTCTGTTTGAAACCGTGACACATCCAATCCAACCCATACTAAAAGCACACAAACACATATTTCGTGAAAATAGAGACGATTCTCATCTGCTACCAAACCTGTTTTTATTAAGGAATAAAACGAATATAAAAACATCAATATTTATTCTATCAACATATATTTTGACAACACATAATAATTAATCGTCTTAGGAGATGATAACAATCGTCTTAGTAGACGATTCTCGTGTGCTGCCAAAATAGTTTTATTAAGAAATTAAAAATATGAAACAAAATATTTATATTTCCAATAAAAACATGTTTTGACAACTTGAGAATAATCTTAGGAGACGATTCTCATATGCACAGTGCAGTAAAAACATGTTTTGTTACGAATATGTCGCGTTTTCGTTTCGGCTCTCACAACCACGCTTCACGTTAACAGGACACGTACACATCGTCTAAGAAGATGATTCTCATGTGCTGCCAACCACGTTTTCTGTTTGAAACCGTGACACTGATTGGTTGAATAACATCCAATCAAACCAATACTAAAAACATCCAAACACATATTTCGCGAAAATAGAGACGATTCTCATCTGCTACCAAACATGTTTTTATTCAAGAATAAAGCAAATATAAAATCATCAGTATTTCTTCTATCAACAAATATTTTGACAACACAATAGGAGACGATTCTCGTGTGCTGCCAAAATATATTTTTATAAGAAATTTAAAACATGAAAAAAATTCTACCAAAAGAAATTCCTACAAAAAACATATTTTGACAAAACTTGAAAATCGTCTAAGGAGATGATTCTCATATGCACAATACTGTAAAAACATGTTTTGTTGATAATATGTTGCATTTTCGTTGTAGCTTCTCGTTTTCACGATCTCGACCTATGCGCAAGATCGCAAAAATGAACATTACGTACAAATCGTCTAAGGAGATGATTATCATGTGCTGCCAAAACATGTTTTAAGAAATTGAACAAATGTGGACAAACATTAGTATCTTTTACAAAAAAAAACATGGTTTGACAAAACATGATACTTGTCTTAGACGATTCTGATGTGCTGCCAAGTGCCAATACATGTTTATTGAGGAAGTAAAGATTCCGTTACCTTTTTTTTTGAGATTCTGCACCTTCTCTCCGACCGAATAAATTTATGGAAGAATTATCTTTATCAAACGCTTCTCTTTTGTCGGTGTTTTATTAAAGGTCCGATCGACACGACTTAACCTTTAGATGCCTTTTTGTAACCATTGATGTCTCACTCTCCGACACACGTTACAGTCGGTAACCGCACGTGCATATGATGCATGACGTGATCGGACAAAATCAGTAATCACTATCAGTAATCAGAAAACATGAGATAGTAACATGACCCTAATAGAACACGTACATCGTCTTAGGAGACAATTCTCATATGCTGCCAAAACATGTTTATTAGAAAAATTTGTTTGGACAAAACATGAGAATCCCCTCTTAAAACATGAGAATTCTAATTGTGTTCTGTTCGTGTCATGTAACAATCTCGCATTTACGCGATCTCGACCTCTACACGAGATCGCAAAAACGCTAGGCCAAATGATGGTTGGACAATCACATCACATATACCCTACTGTGAGAAATAATAGCTACGATACACACAGTGCTGAAATAGAGTTTTGTAGTATCGTCATCATAATATGACATCATGCTATCGTACTGTCGTCATCGTACTATTGCCATCGTTGTATAGTGCTATCGTACTATCGTCGTCATGCTATCGTACTATCGCCATCATGGTATCGTCATCGTAGTATAGTGCTATCGTAGTATCGACCCGATAGTGATATTAACTATGGGCTTAACGGAACACCATACTCCAATACCTTTATTAAGTGTCAGGTTGGTGCAAAAGACTTTGAGCATGCAAGAGCAATGGGATATGGCAGGTTATGAACAGGTTTCCCTTATCTTAAAGAAATCATTCCCTGTCATACAAGCACGATATATTAATAAAAGCTACGTACAATGAAACCCCTCCAAACCGGACCCCCTCTATACCGGAATTCACGCTATACCGAACATACGACCACGTCCCGAATATTCTGCTATATAAACACATTAGTTTCTACCCCTCTATCCCGGAACCCCTCTACTCCGTAATCCGGATGCCATTTCAAGTCCCAAAACCATATTTCAGCGTTAAAATAACCCCAGAAAACCGGAAACACGGTCACATGTCAGGATGTCATCCAAGAAATACACCGCGCCCAATTTCAATGTTGTTGTTTCAAGCGGGTGTCAAAATCACACCGTGTTTACAATATACTGGTTCCCGGTAGTATTGTTCAGCTCTGGTTCCCAAAATGCGGAGCCACGAGAATGAGACGATTCTAACGGACTCCCAACTTTACATTTGTGTGGAAGAAATAACAAAATTGATCAAATTACGCATATTAACTTGAACTCTGTACAAGCGCTATCCATGCGTGTAATGCGCTAAGCGGCGTGTTTTTTTAACGTCATAAGCGGCATTACAAAGTTAAGAATTATTCAATACATGCGACCTAAATACGAGACCTGTTTGCTGTTTTACAAGCTCATTACAATAGCATGGTTCACAATTTAATTATACGCGTACGTAACAATTACGGAAATAAAATAATCGGCACATTATTTGTGAACCCACCGACCGATTAATTGAGATAATCTGATAATTACTTAACGAGGCTGTAAACTCATGACTGTAGAGCCTGTGGGCTATTGTAGCAGCTTGCGGTAACTACACAGCACACGCGAAATGTTATAGAAACTTTATTGTCTTTGTAATGCTTTATTCCAACACACAAAAAATCATTGCTATACACCTTTTCAAAAGATATGTCATCCAATGAAAAAGTCATCATATCAATTCTCAGAATAATAAGAAACTTGACATATTTATTGAAAAAAATTGTACATATGCTTTCAATATGGTAATAATGGTATATACTATACAAATCCAAGAGTTAATGATGGAAAACATACATTTCCTTAACTGGAAATAGAAAACCCCTCTAAACCGAAAACCCCTATAAACCAAACTTTTCAATCTGTCCCCAGGGTGTTCAGTTTAGAGGGGTTCCACTTTACCTCATAATTTGCTACTTGGTCACAAGGCAATTCCCAAAGCTTGTTCAATGTTTCGCGACACCATTTCTTGGCCTTCACCGTCTGAAATATCTGCACTATCCACCTCTGTTTGTTACAGACCAAGGCCATAATGACTGTGTGGGTGTTTGTTACAGACCAAGGCCATAATGACTTGGTGTTTGTTACAGACCAAGGCCATAATGACTGTGCAGGTTTTTGTTAAAGGCCATAATGACTGTGGGTGTTTCTTACAGACCAAGGACATAATGACTGTGGGGGTGTTTGTTACAGACCAAGGCCATAATGACTGTGGGGTGTTCGTTACAGACCAAGGCCATACTGACTGCAGGTTTTTGTTAAAGGCCATAATGACTGTGGGTGTTTGTTACAGACCAAGGACATAATGACTGTAGGGGTGTTTGTTACAGACCAAGGCCATAATGACTGGGGTGTTCGTTACAGACCAAGGTCATACTGACTGTGCAGGTTTTTGTTAAAGGCCATAATGACTGTGGGTGTTTGTTACAGACCAAGGACATAATGACTCTGGGGGTGTTTTTACAGACCAAGGCCATAATGACTGTGGGGTGTTTGTTACAGACCAAGGCCATAATGACTCTGGGGGTGTTTGTTACAGACCAAGGCCATAATGACTGTGCAGGTTTTTGTTAAAGGCCATAATGACTGTGGGTGTTTGTTACAGACCAAGGACATAATGACTGTGTGTGTGTTTGTTACAGACCAAGGCCATAATGACTGTGGGGTGTTTGTTACAGACCAAGGCCATAATGACTGTGGGGGTGTTTGTTACAGACCAATGCCATAATGACTGTGCATGTTTTTGTTAAATACCATCATGACTATGTGGGTGTTTGTTACAGACCAAGGACATAATGACTGTGTGGGTGTTTGTTACAGACCAAGGCCATAATGATTGGGTGTTTTTTACAGACCACGGCCATAATGATTGTGTGGGTGTTTGTTACAGATGACTGTAACAAACACCCACACAATCATTATGGCCTTGGTCTGTAAAAAACACCCAAGGGTTAGGGTTACAGACCAAGGCCATAATGACTATGGGGGTGTTTGTTACAGACCAAGGCCATAATGACTGTGCATGTTTTGTTAAATACCATAATGACTGTGTGGGTGTTTGTTACAGACTAAGGAGTGGGTGGCAGGTGGGAGCACGCGATGGGTAATTTAATGATCGGGGTTCATCCTTACCGGAATCACGGCTGGAGACCTGGTTTGGCCCTCACATATGTCTTTGGAATTTTGTATGTGACAGTTGAATCTGGTTATACCCCTTATAAGAGTAATCCTACCTGGTATTACTTTTAAATAGGGGAAGGGGCCAAGTGACTTTGGTGCGGTATGGACCTGGCACCAGGTCAGGTTATTCTAATTTCAGGGCTGAATATGTTGTATCTCAATGTTAATATTCCGTTCTGATTTTGTGATTTTCCCCCCAATGCAGCAGGTTAAAACGGGATCAAACCTGTTTGCCCGGCCTTACATGACCTTAGCTGTTGATAGGCCGCTAAACACCAATAAATAAACAAACAAACATACAGACCAAGGACATAATGACTGTGTGGGTGTTTGTTACAGACCAAGGCCATAATGATTGTGTGTGTGTTTGTTACAGAACAAGGCCATAATGAATGGGTGTTTGTTACAGACCAAGGCCATAATGACTGTGGGGGTATTTGTTACATACCAAGGCCATAATGACTGTGCAGGTTTATGTTAAAGACCATATTGACTGTGGGTGTTTGTTACAGACCAAGGCCATAATGACTGTGGGGGTATTTGTTACATACCAAGGCCATAATGACTGTGCAGGTTTATGTTAAAGACCATATTCACTGTGGGTGTTTGTTACAGACCAAGGACATAATGACTGTGGGTGTTTGTTACAAACCAAGGCCATAATGACTGGATGTTTGTTACATACCAAGGCCATAATGACTGTGGGGGTGTTTGTTACAGACCAAGGCCATAATGACTGTGCAGGTTTTTGTTAAAGACCATAATGAATGTGGGTGTTTGTTACAGACAAAGGCCATAATGATTGTGTGGGTGTTTGTTACAGACCAAGGCCATAATGGCTGGGTGTTTGTTACATACCAAGGACATAATGACTGCGGGGGTGTTTGTTACAGACCAAGGCCATAATGACTGGGTGTTTGTTACAGACCAAGGCCATAATGATTGTGTGGGTGTTTGTTACAGACCAAGGCCATAATGACTGTGGGGGTGTTTGTTACAGACCAAGGCCATAATGACTGTGGGTGTGTTTGTTACAGACCAAGGCCATAATGAATGTGCATGTTTTTGTTAAAGGCCATAATGACTGTGGGTGTTTGTTACAGACCAAGGCCATAATGACTGTGTGGGTGTTTGTTACAGACCAAGGCCATAATGATTGTGTGGGTGTTTGTTACAGACCAAGGCCATAATGACTGGGTGTTTGTTACAGACCAAGGCCATAATGACTGTGGGGTGTTTGTTACAGACCAAGGCCATAATGACTGTGGTGGTGTTTGTTACAGACCAAGGCCATAATGACTGTTCAGGTTTTTGTTAAATACCATAATGACTGTGTGGGTGTTTGTTACAGACCAAGGACATACTGACTGTGTGTGTGTTTGTTACAGACTAAGGCCATACTGACTGTGTGGGTGTTTGTTACAGACCAATGCCATAATGACTGGCTGTTTGTTACAGACCAAGGCCATAATGACTCTGGGGGTGTTTGTTACAGACCAAGGACATAATGACTGTGTGGGTCTTTGTTACAGAATAAGGCCATAATGACTGGGTGTTTGTTACAGACCAAGGCCATAATGACTGTGGGGGTGTTTGTTACAGACCAATGCCATAATGACTGTGCAGGTTTTTGTTGAAGGCCATAATGACTGTGGGTGTTTGTTACAGACCAAGGACATAATGACTGTGAGGGTGTTTGTTGCAGACCAAGGCCATAATGACTGGGTGTTTGTTACAGACCAAGGCCATAATGACTGTGGGGGTGTTTGTTACAGACCAATGCCATAATGACTGCAGGTTTTTGTTAAAGGCCATAATGACTGTGTGGGTGTTTGTTACAGACCAAGGACATAATGACTGTGAGGGTGTTTGTTGCAGACCAAGGTCATAATGACTGTGAGGGTGTTTGTTACAGACCAAGGCCATAATGACTGGGTGTTTGTTACGTATCAAGGCCATAATGACTGGGTGTTTGTTACAGATCAAGGCCATAATGACTGTGCATGTTTTTGTTAAATACCATAATGACTGTGTGGGTGTTTGTTACAGACAAAGGACATAATGACTGTGTGGGTGTTTGTTATAGACCAAGGCCATAATGATTGGGTGTTTTTTACAGACCAAGGCCATAATGATTGTGTGGGTGTTTGTTACAGACCAAGGCCATAATGACTGGGTGTTTGTTACAGACCAAGGCCATAATGACTGGGGTATTTGTTACAGACCAAGGCCATAATGACTGTGGGGTTGTTTGTTACAGACCAAGGCCATAATGACTGTGCATGTTTTTGTTAAATACCATAATGACTGTGTGGGTGTTTGTTACAGACCAAGGACATAATGACTGTGTGGGTGTTTGTTACAGACCAAGGCCATACTGACTGTGTGGGTGTTTATTACAGACCCAATGCCATAATGACTGGGTATTTGTTACAGACCAAGGCTATAATGACTGTGGGGGTGTTTGTTACAGACCAATGCCATAATGACTGTGCAGGTTTTTGTTAAAGGCCATAATTGCTGTGGGTGTTTGTTACAGACCAAGGACATAATGACTGTGTGGGTGTTTGTTACAGACCAAGGCCATAATGACTGTGAGGGTGTTTGTTGCAGACCAAGGTCATAATGACTGGGTGTTTGTTACAGACCAAGGCCATAATGACTGTGAGGGTGTTTGTTACAGACCAAGGCCATAATGACTGGGTGTTTGTTACAGACCAAGGCCATAATGACTGGGTGTTTGTTACAGATCAAAGCCATAATGACTGTGCATGTTTTTGTTAAAGACCATAATGACTGTGTGGTTGTTTGTTACAGACCAAGGCCATACTGACTGTGGGGTGTTTGTTACAGACCAATGCCATAATGACTGTGCAGGTTTTTGTTAAAGGCCATAATGACTGTGGGTGTTTGTTACAGACCAAGGACATAATGACTGTGAGGGTGTTTGTTACAGACCAAGGCCATAATGACTGTGGGGGTGTTTGTTACAGACCAAGGACATAATGACTGTGGGGGTGTTTGTTACAGACCAAGGACATAATGACTGTGGGGGTGTTTGTTACAGACCAAGGCCATAATGACTGTGTGGGTGTTTGTTGCAGACCAAGGTCATAATGACTGTGAGGGTGTTTGTTACAGACCAAGGCCATAATGACTGGGTGTTTGTTACAGATCAAGGCCATAATGACTGTGCATGTTTTTGTTAAAGACCATAATGACTGTGTGGGTGTTTGTTACAGACCAAGGACATAATGACTGTGTGGGTGTTTGTTACAGACCAAGGACATAATGACTGTGTGGGTGTTTGTTACAGACCAAGGTCATCATGACTGAGGGTGTTTGTTACAGACCAAGGCCATAATGACTGGGTGTTTGGTATTGACCGATGCCATAATGTCTGTGGGTGTTTGTTACAGACCAATGCCATAATGACAGGGTGTTTGTTACAGACCAAGGCCATAATGACTGTGGGGGTGTTTGTTACATACCAAGGCCATAATGACTGCAGGATTGTGTTCAAGACCGTAATGACTGTGTGGGTGTTTGTTACAGACCAAGGACATAATGTCTGTGTGGGTGTTTGTTACAGACCAAGGCCATAACGACTGGGTGTTTTTTACAGACCAAGGCCATAATGATTGTGTGGGTGTTTGTTACAGACGAAGGCCATACTGACTGGGTGTTTGTGACAGACCAAGGCCATAATGACTGTGGGGGTGTTTGTTACAGTCTTACAGACCAAGGCTATAATGACTGTGTGTGTGTTTGTTACAGACCAAGGCCACACTTACTGTGCAGGTTTTTGTTAAAGACCATAATGACTGTGGGTGTTTGTTACAGACCAAGGACATATGACTTTGTGGGTGTTTGTTACAGACCAAGGCCATAATGACTGGGTGTTTGTTACAGACCAAGGCCATAATGACTTTGGGGGTGTTTGTTACAGACCAAAGCCATAATGACTGTGGGGTGTTTGTTACAGACCAAGGCCATAATGACTGCAAGTTTTTGTTAAATACCATAATGACTGTGTGGGTGTTTGTTACAGACCAAGGACATAATGACTGTGTGGGTGTTTGTTACAGACCAAGGCCATAATGACTGTGAGGGTGCTTGTTACAGACCAAGGCCATAATGACTGGGTGTTTTGTACATATCAAGGCCATAATGATTGTGTGTGTGTTTGTTACAGACCAAGGCCATAATGACTGTGGGGTGTTTGTTACAGACCAAGGCCATAATGACTGTGGGGTGTTTGTTACAGACCAAGGCCATAATGACTGTGGGGGTGTTAGTTACATACCAAGGTCATAATGACTGTGCAGGTTTATGTTAAAGACCATAATGACTGTGTGGGTGTTTGTTACAGACCAAGGACATAATGACTGTGTGGGTGTTTGTTACAGTCCAAGGTCATAATGACTGAGGGTGTTTGTTACAGACCAAGGCCATAATGACTGGGTGTTTGTTATTGACCGATGCCATAATGTCTGTGGGTGTTTGTTACAGACCAATGCCATAATGACAGGGTGTTTGTTACAGACCAAGGCCATAATGACTGTGGGGGTGTTTGTTACATACCAAGGCCATAATGACTGTGCAGGACTTTGTTCAAGACCGTAATGACTGTGTGGGTGTTTGTTACAGACCATGGACATAATGTCTGTGTGGGTGTTTGTTACAGACTAAGGCCATAACGACTGGGTGTATTTTACAGACCAAGGCCATAATGATTGTGTGGGTGTTTGTTACAGACCAAGGCCATACTGACTGGGTGTTTGTGACAGACCAAGGCCATAATGACTGTGGGGGTGTTTGTTACAGTCTTACAGACCAAGGCCATAATGACTGTGGGGGTGTTTGTTACAGACCAAGGCCATAATGACTGTGGGGGTGTTTGTTACAGACCAAGGCCATACTTACTGTGCAGGTTTTTGTTAAAGACCACAATGACTGTGTGGGTGTTTGTTACAGACCAAGGACATATGACTGTGTGGGTGTTTGTTACTGATTAAGGCCATAATGACTGGGTGTTTGTTACAGACCAAGGCCTGCATGACTGTGGGGTTGTTTGTTACAGACCAAGGCCATAATGACTGCAGGTTTTTGTTAAAGACCATAATGACTGGGTGTTTGTTACAGACCAAGGCCATCATGATTGTGTGGGTGTTTGTTACAGACCAAGGCCATAATGACTGGGTGTTTGTTACAGACCAAGGCCATAATGACTGTGGGGGTGTTTGTTACAGACCAAGGCCATAATGACTGTGCATGTTTTTGTTAAAGACCATAATGACTGTGGGTGTTTTTTACAGACCAAGGCCATAATGACTGGGTGTTTCGTTACAGACCAAGGCCATAATGACTGTGTGGGTGTTTGTTACAGACCAAGGCCATAATGACTGTGGGTGTTTGTTACAGACCAAGGAGTCTCCATCCCGTGCAGGTTTGCCGGGCGCCTCAGGGATATTGAGCGAGGAACTGCAGAACAAAATAGAGGAGAATGCGAGGCTTCACCAGCAGGTACGGCCAGCATCAGGTCCCTGCCAAAATACTCACTGACCAATATCAAAATGTCGGGCATTGATGCTCATCGACTAACCCTTTCACCGCCAAATATATAACCTGACCCTAGCCAGACCTACAAATGAGACGAGGTGAAAATATTCATGGGAATATGCCCTGGCAAAGCATATGCGTACAATGAAGTTGTGTGCTGGGGCTCCTGAACAAAAAAAGATACTGGAAGATGACTTGAGGCGTATAGTAGTTCATAGGCGACAATGCCGCAAAAGAAAAATACACACAAACTAACGCTGTATTACTACTATGTCTGATTTTAAAAAGAAGTGAAAAATTAAAATCAGCCAAATCTTGGCCTCATCTGAGCAATGGGCCTGATCACATTGACCGCTTCATGCACATTTTTATACGCCCGTTTTTTCAAACGGGACATATTATGTATTCACCTTGTGCGGGCGGGTGGGCACAGCTTATCCACGCAATAACTAAGAGTTCAACTTGACGGATTGTAACCAAATTCAGTATACATGTTTATCACGGCAAGACGAAGAAGCCTATTGATTTTCAAACATTTCTGATGACTTATCTCCCCTTGGCGGCCATTTTTAGCTCGCCTGCACGAAGTGCGGAAGAGCTTATGGCATACCCCCGGCGTCGAAATATTTAAAGGAGAATATACTAAAACACTGTTTACCACCCATTTCATTTGGGCTCGCAGCTCAGTACTTTCAGTACTTTGATTAAGTTTTTAATGTTTACTCAACAACTCCTTCACCAATTTCAATAGTATTTGCCCACAATGTCTGTCTCGGGATGGTGCTTTGTTTCGCATACAACCCACGCCCAAACACACAAGGTCAAGGTCACTGGGGACTGATGATCACCTTGTTTGTAAGTTTTTAATCTTTTCTCAATAACGCATTAACTCCTTCACCAAGCTCAATACTATTTGCCCATTATGTCTGTTTAGGGATTAGCTTCGTAATAACGATGCCCTTTTACTATCAAGGCTGCAAGTGGGGGCATCCGTGTTCTGTGAACACATTTTCTAGTTACAGGTTGCCTGTAAGCGGGGAGGGGGATACACATGCGTCAATTTCTAGTTTCTGTTTTCTTTCACGTAACTGCTTAATGTTTAGCCAGGTTTTTTGAAAAAAAATCCAGGCTATTGGATTGGCGAAAGCCGGGCGGGCGGAGCGGGTGGGCGGGCGGAGGCGTCCACAATCAATGTTAAGTTTTCGTGTTTTAGTCCATTTCTTTGTTACTGTACAACCTAGGACCACCAAACTTTCACAGCTTCATAATCAAGGGGTGCCCACCACATATTACTATCCAACATGTTACTTTTTTTTTAACTTCACCCATTTTTTCCGCGCAGTCAACTTAGCCATTTTCGATGTTAAGTTTTCGCGTTTACAATGTTAAGTTTTCGTGTTTGAGTCCATTTCTTTGTTACTGTACGACCTAGGACCAACAAACTTTCACAGCTTCATAATCAAGGGGTGCCCACCACATATCACTATCCAACATGTTACTTTTTAGCTCACCTGAGCGAAGCTCATGTGAGCTATTGTTACCGCAATGTGTCCGTCGTCCGTCCGTCGTCGTCCGTGAACATTTTCAAACGTCTTCTCCTCGGTAACCATTGGGTCTATAGTCACCAAACTTCATGGTCATGGTCCTTAGGTAGGGGGATTACAAAATTGTTAAAATGACGTCATTACGTAATCCAAGATGGCCACCGTCTAAAAATAGCACAAATTCTTAAATAATCTTCTTCTCATGAACCGCTTGCCGGATTTCGACGAAACTTGGTAGGAATGATCGATGACATTGCTCTTTCAAAGTTGTTAAAATGGTGACCCCAGGATCAAAAATGGGCGTGGCCCGTGGGGTCAAATTGGGGTCAAATTTTATTTTTGACCGAATATGGTCATGTCATATATCGAATTGAAGGTATCAATGAGGCGATCACTCTGGTGCATTTTCTGTCAAAATCGGATTGTTATGTCATCCAAGATGGCCGCCGAAAGGTAAAAAGGTTGTTCTTTTATTAGAGATTTCAAAATTCTTCTTCACATGAACGGCTTGGCCATGGTAGCCAAACTTAAAAGTTATGGTCCATGGGTGAAGCCTTTTCAGATTTGTTAAAATGGAGGTCATCGCTAATCCAAGATGTCCGCCGTCTAAAAATAGCATAAATTCTTAAAAAATCTTCTTCTCATGAACCGCTTGCCGGATTTCGACGAAACTTGGTAGGAATGATCGATGTACATTGCTCTTTCAAAGTTGTTAAAATGGTGACCCCGGGATCAAAAATGGGCGTGGCCCGTGGGGTCAAATTGGGGTCAAATTTTATTTTTGACCGAATATGGTCATGTCATATATCAAATTGAAGGTATCAATGAGGCGATCACTCTGGTGCAATATTTGTCGGAATCGGATGATTATGTCATCCATGATGGCCACCAAAAGGTCCATTTATTCAAGATTGTTAACGTCTTTTTCTCAGGAACCACATGGCCGATGCTGGGTGAAGCATTTTCAGATTTGGTAAAATGAGAGTCATCGCTTAATCCAAGATGACCGCCATCTAAAAATAGCACAATTTTTTTAAAACACATGAACTCAATGTCACATTCTCCTCTGGTGTTCATGGAGTCAGGTGAGCGAATTAGGGCCATCATGGCCCTCTTGTTTTTTAATTTCACCCATTTTTTCCGCGCAGTCGACTTAGCCATTTTCGCGTTTACAATGTTAAGTTTTCGTGTTTGAGTTCATTTCTTTGGTACTGTACCACCTAGGACCACCAAACTTTCACAGCTTCATAACCAAGGGGTGCCTACCACATAAAACTATCCAACATGTGACCATTTTTTTTACCTTCACCTATTATTTCTACGTAATTGACCATTTTCAACGTTAACTTTTTAACGTACGTCTGGTTAAAGTTTTTTGGTTAAAAGTTTTTTGTTATACTATATCTCTGCAACTGCTTCGCCCATTACCTTGAAACTTCACATGGGTGTTTATCATCATCCATATTTTCATTCTACCCCCCAACCGTGCGGCCCCTATGCCCAATGTCAAGGTCAAATTACTTTGAATTTTTTTGTTAAAGTTTTTTTCCTGTACTATATCTATGCAACTGCTTCACCCATTACCTTCATACTTCACATGGGTGTTTATCATCATTGTCGCACCCGCTTGCAGAAAGCGCGATATCGTCGGCATTTTGGCATACGTTGGAAAAAACCTGGCCTTCGTGGCTTTGCCTCATTTCTTGTTCACACGCCCCGTGCAGGCACCGGGGCGGGATCAACTGATCCTGAGAATAGTGCTGCAGTAGCCATTGCTTGTCGTAAAAGGCGACTAAACTGGCTTAACGATTGGGTTCATACTTTCCGGAACCCACTATACCGGATTTGGCCCTCATGTGCATTTTTGGCTTTCTTGTATGTAAGAGTTGAGTCGGGCTATGCCCCATATATAAAAGTAAGATTAGCGCTAATCCTATTACTTTTAGGGGATGGGATAAATGATGCTGGTGTGGCGAGGGCCTGGCACCAGATCAGGTTGTTCTAATTTCAGGACTGAATATATATTTTGATTGTAAATATTGAGTTCTGAAGTTGGGATTTACCCCCCTTGGACAGGTGGATACGGGACTCGACCCCGTTGACCCGTCTGCGTGTAGACTCCCTGAGGCTTGTACCTCTATGTCAGAAAAGCGGACGTTAAACCCTATTCACTCACTCACTCACTCTTGTTCACACATGCATTACTTTCATAGTTCTCTATCATGCTTTGACAAATCCATGATCCTCGGCCCCCGTTAAACGCAATGTCAGGATTACTTACTACATGTGTGCTAAACACATGCATGCATTCCTCTGATGGTCCTCTATGATGCTGTGACAAATCCACAATCCTCGTGTCCCCGCTAAGCCCAAGGTTAAGGTCGCATTGAGCAGTCAAATCCTCAACACTCCGGTAAAGTTTTTATAATTTCTGTTCCTTTCACGTAACTGCTTCATATTTCACACATGCATTCCTCTGATGGTTCATGTTGTGGCAAATCCACCATACTCCGACCGTTTGGGTTTTCAAATGTGCACTTGCTTTCTTTGGCTGCCAGCGGGGGCATTTATGTCCCGGAAGGCCACATTTCTAGTTCATATTTCTCACCCAAAGTGTATGTTGTTACCACTCAGTTGAACCTTCGGCGAGACTGAGTGGTAATGACATGTGGCTTATGTGTTTGGCGACCAATACAAATCCAGAACAGCCTATGCATCCGCACTGTCTGATCAGAATCTGTACTGTTCACAATATATCTCGTTATCAAGCTACAGGAGTGTGCTATTTGATCAAGAGCTACACTCGTCGCAAATCCCATAAGCCCCATTTCTCCAGTCACAGCCAAATATATGTTAGAACTGTGTTTGTATGTGAACCGGCTTGCTGTCTGTCTGTCTGTGGTCGCCTGCTCGGCAACACATTGTATGACTTGTATGCTGGCCTCCTGGCGACATATTGTATGACCCGACTGGCCGCCTGGTGATACATTGTATTACTGTTGGCCGCCTGGCGACATATTGTATGACCCGACAGGCTGCCTGGCGATACATTGTATGACTGAATGTATGACTGTTGACCGCCTGTCGATACATTGTATGACTGTTGGTCGCCTGGCGACATATTGTATGACCCAGCTGGCCGCCTGGCGATACATTGTATGACTTTTGGCCGCCTGGCAACATATTGTATGACCGACTGGCCACCTGGCGACACATTGTTAGCCACCTGGCGACATATTGTATGACCCGGCTGGCCGCCTGGCGATATATTGTATGACTGTTGGCCGTCTGTCGACATATTGTATGACCCGACTGGCCGCCTGGCGACACATTGTATGACTGTTGGCCGCCTGGTGACATATTGTATGACCCGACTGGCTGCCTGGCGACACATTGTATGACTGTTGGCCGCCTGGCGACATATAATATTGTATGACCCGGCTGGCCGCCTGGCGCCAATTGTATGACCGGTTGGCCGCCTGGCGACACATTGTATGACTACTGGCCGCCTGGCGATACATTGTATGACTGTTGGCCGCCTGGCGAAACATTGTATGACTGTTGGCCGCCTGGCGATACATTGTATGACTGTTGGCCGCCTGGCGAAACATTGTATGACCCGACTGGCCACCTGGCGACACATTGTATGTTTTTATCTTTGGCTCTTTAGTTACCTGGGAGTTGAATTGGGTTATTGCCCATTATAAAAGTAGTAAGATTATTATTGATCCTACTGCTTTTGGGAGGGGCCAAGTGATTCTGGTGTGACGAGGACCTGGCATCAGATCAGGATTATTCTGATTTCAGGGCTGAATATATAGACTTTATTGTAAATATTCAGTTCTGATTTTGGGATCCCCCCCATTTGTACTGTACTTGACCATGTACATGTACTTGTACAGGTAATATATGGGATTTAGTACTAAACCCATTGACCCAGCCTTGAATGACCTTAGCTGTTTATAGGCCGTTAAACCCCAACAAACAAACAAAAATAATTACCCGACTGGCCGCCTGTCGATACATTGTATGACTGCTGGCCGCCTGGCAACATATTGTATGACCCGACTGGCCGCCTGGCGATACATTGTATGACTGTTGGCCACCTGGCGACACATTGTATGACCCGACAGGCCGCCTGGCGATACATTGTATGACTGTTGGCCGCCCGGCGACATATTGTATGACCCGACTGGCTGCCTGGTGACACATTGCATGACCCGGCTGGCCGCCTGGCGATACATTGTATGACTTGTATGCTGGCCGACTGGCGACATATTGTATGACCCGACTGGCCACCTGGCGATACATTGTATGACTGCTGGCCAGCTGGCGACACTTTGTATGACTGCTGGCCGCCTGGCGACATATTGTATGACTCGACTGGCCGCCTGGCGACTCATTGTATTACCCGACTGGCCACCTGGCGATACATTGTATGACCCGGCTGGCCGCCTGGCGATACATTGTATGACTGTTGGCCGCCTGGCGATACATTTTATGACTGCTGGCCGCCTGGTGACACATTGTATGACCCGGCTGGCCGCCTGGCGATACATTGTATGACTTGTATCCGCTGGCGACTGGGACATATTGTATGAACCCGACTGGCCGCCTGGCGACATTGTGATGACTGGTGGCATGGCCGGAACCTTTGTATGAGACTCCGGGGGCCTGGCGACATATTGTATGACCCGATGGCCACCTGGCGATACATTGTATGATTGGTTATGTGGCAACTGGCGACTATGTATGGGACCCGACTGGCCACCTGGCGATACATTGTATGACTGTTTTGGCCAGCTTGGCGACACATTTTGTATGGACTGCTGGCTGCCTGGCGACAAATATTGTATGACTCCGACTGGCCGCCTGGGCGACTCATTGTATTACCCGACTGGCCACCTGGCGATACATTGTATGACCCGGCTGGCCGCCTGGCGATACATTGTATGACTTGTATGCTGGCCGACTGGCGACATATTGTATGACCCGACTGGCCGCCTGGCGATACATTGTATGACTGCTGGCCACCTGGCGACACTTTGTATGACTGCTGGCCGCCTGGCGACATATTGTATGACCCGACTGGCCGCCTGGCGATACATTGTATGACTGGTGGCCACCTGGCGACACATTGTATGACTTGACTGGCCGCCTGGCGACTCATTGTATGACCCGACTGGCCGCCTGGCGATACATTGTTTGACTGTTGGCCGCCTGGCGATACATTGTATGACTGCTGGCCGCCTGGCGACATTGTATGACCCGACTGGCCTCCTGGCGATACATTGTATGACTGCTGGCCGCCTGGCAATACATTGTATGACCCGGCTGGCCGTCTGGCAATACATTGTATGACTGTTGGACTCCTGGCGACACATTGTATGCCCCGACTGGCCACCTGGCGATACATTGTATGACTGTTGGACGCCTGGCAACACATTGTATGCCCTGACTGGCCACCTGGCGACACATTGGAAGACTACTGGCCGCCTGGCGACATATTGTATGACTGCTGGCCGCCTGGCGACATATTGTATGATGTGACCTGGCTGTTTGGTGACACATTGTATGTGACCCTGCTGGCCACCTGTTTGGTGACATATTGTATGTGACCCGGCTGGCCACCTGTTTGGTGACACATTGTATGTGACCCGGCTGGCCACCTGTTTGGTGACATATTGTATGATGTGACCTGGCTGCTTGGTGACACATTGTATGTGACCCTGCTGGCCACCTGTTTGGTGACATATTGTATGTGACCCGGCTGGCCACCTGTTTGGTGACACATTGTATGTGACCCGGCTGTTTGGTGACACATTGTATGTGACCTGGCTGTTTGGTGACACATTGTATGTTACCCGGCTGTTTGGTGAAACATTGTATGTGACCCGACTGGCCACCTGTTTGGGTGACACATTGTATGTGACCTGGATGTTTGATGACACATTGTATGTGACCTGGCTGGCCACCTGTTTGGTAAAACATTGTATGTGACCCTGCTGGCCACCTGTTTGGTAACACATTGTATGTGACCTGGCTGGCCGCCTGTTTGGTGACACATTGTATGTGACCCGGCTGGCCACCTGTTTGGTGACACTTTGTATGTGACCTGGCTGTTTGTCACGCATTGTATTTGACCAGGCTGTTTGGTGACACATTGTATGTGACCCGGCTGTTTGGTGACACATTGTATGTGACCCGGCCGTTTGGTAACACATTGTATGTGACCTGGCTGGCCACCTGTTTGGTAACACATTGTATGCGACCTGGCTGGCCACCTGTTTGGTGACACATTGTATGTGACCCGGCTGGCCACCTGTTTGGTGACACATTATATGTGACCTGGCTGTTTGTGACGCATTTTATGTGACCTGGCTGTTTGGTGACACATTGTATGTGCCCCGGCTGGCCACCTGTTTGGTGACACATTGTATGTGACCCTGCTGGCCACTTGTTTGGTAAAACATTGTATGTGACCTAGCTGGCCACCTGTTTGGTGACACATTGTATGTGACCCTGCTGGCCACTTGTTTGGTGACACATTGTATGTGACCCAGCTGGCCACCTGTTTGGTGACACAGTGTATGTGGCGCGGTTGTTTGGTGACACAGTGTATGTGGCGCGGTTGTTTTGTGACACAGTGTATGTGACCTGGCTGTCCGCCTGTTTGGTGACACATTGTAATTGTGACTGGCGACCGTTTGGTGACAGCATGTATGTGACCCTGCTGGCCACTTGTTTGGTGACACATTGTATGTGACCCAGCTGGCCACCTGTTTGGTGACACAGTGTATGTGGCGCGGTTGTTTTCTGACACCACGTGTATGGCGCTTGGTGGTAACACAAGTGTTGTTTGCGTACACTGTTTGGTTGTATGTGACCCCTGCTGGCCACCTTGTTTGGTGACACAGTGTATGTGGCGCGGTTGTTTGTGACACGTGTATGTGGCGCGGTTTGTTTGGTGACACATGTATGTGACCTGGGCTGTCCCTCCGTTTGGTACCCTGGGCTGACAACATTGTATTTGGTGACCTGGCGGCCCCCGCCTTTTTGGTGACGCATTGTATGTGACCTGGTGTGTGGCGACACGTTGTATGGTGACACGGCATGTGACCCGCTATGTGGAAACTGACCGGCTTGTTTGGTTTGGTCACAGTGTATGTGACATGGCTGTTTGGTGACACATGTATGTGACTGGCTGTTTGGTGACACATTGTATGTGACCCTGCTGGCCACCTGTTTGGTAAAACATTGTATGTGACCTGGCTGGCCACCTGTTTGGTAACCCATTGTATGTGACCTGGCTGGCTGCCTGTTTGGTGACACATTGTATGTGACCCGGCTGGCCGCCTGTTTTTTAACACATTGCATGTGACCCGGCTGTTTGGTGACACATTGTATGTGACCCGGCTGGCGGCTTGTTTGGCGACACATTGTATGTGACCCGGCTGGGCGACACATTGTATGTGACCCGGCTGGCCGCCTGTTTGGTAACACATTGTATGTGACCCGGCTGGCCGCCTGTTTGGTGACACATTGTATGTGACCCTGCTGGCCGCCTGTTTGGTGACACATTGTATGTGACCCGGCTGGCCGCCTGTTTGGCGGCACATTGTAAGTGACCCGGCTGGCCACCTGTTTGGTGACACATTGTATGTGACCTGGCTGGCCGCCTGTTTGGTGACACATTGTATGTGACCCGGCTGGGCGACACATTGTATGTGACCCGGCTGGCCACCTGTTTGGTGACACATTGTATGTGACCTGGCTGGCCGCCTGTTTGTTGAAATATTGTATGTGACCCGGCTGGCCGCCTGTTTGGTGACATATTGTATGTGACTCGGCTGGCCGCCTGCTTGATGACACATTGTATGACCCGGCTGGCCGCCTGTTTGATGAAACATTGTATGTGACCCGCCTGTTTGGTGACACATTGTAGGTGCATGAGAATGCGGTCGAGTACCGCAGTCAGGTGGACGAGCTGCAGACGAGGCTGGAGCAGTACGAGCACCAATGCAACGAGCATGAGTCGGTGCTCAACACAAGCACGGAGAAACACAAGGCCACAATTGACCGGCTGCAGGAGGAGAAGGCCATGTTGGAGGTACCGGCAATGTTTCATTGTTTATTATCTTCACAAGGCCTTAAATGACCTTAGCTGTTGATTAGCCGTTAATCACCAGTAAATATAATCAAATCACATGTTCACTGAAACACTCAATCTCTCTACACAATATCATTCTCTCAATGTTTATTACATAGGTCACTGAAATGAGCAATGTCTCAACATTTATTACCATCACATGGTCACTGAAACACACGTCTCGACATTTATTACCGTCACAAGGTCACTGAACTACACAATGTCTCAACATTTATTACCTTCACTCACAAGGTCACTGAAACACACAATGTCTCAACGTTTATTACCTTCACATGGTCACTGAAACACTCAATGTCTTGACGTTTATTACCTTCACATGGTCACTGAAACACTCAATGTTTCGACGTTTATTACCTTCACATGGTCACTGAAACACTCAATGTCTCGACGTTTATTACCTTCACGTTGTCACTGAAACACTCAATGTCTCGATGTTTATGACCTTCACATGGTCACTGAACACACAATGTCTCGACTTTTATTACCTTCACATGGTCACTGAAACACACAATGGTTCGACGTTTATTACCTTCACAATGTCACTGAAACACGAAATGTCTCGATGTTTATTACACATGGTCACTGAACACACAATGTCTCGACTTTTATTACCTTCACATGGTCACTGAAACACACAATGATGGTTCGACGTTTATTACCTTCACAATGTCACTGAAACATGAACTGTCTCGACGTTTATTACACATGGTCACTGAAACACACAATGTCTCGACGTTTGTCACCTTCACAAGGTCACTGAAACACACAATGTCTCGACGTTTGTTACCTTCACAAGGTCACATCACACACAACGTCACTGAAACACTCGATGTCTCAACATTTTATTTCCGTCACATGGTCACTGAAACTTAAGTCATTATGGGTGGTGTTTTTGCAGCGGAAAACACATTATTATGGACAAGATATAAATATTGGCAGAATGAGTTCAATACATTTTGAGATACCAGCCATTTTGCTTTTCAAAATGTCCACCATTTCAAAATTGGAAATCCAGTATTTATTTTACATTTTTAGCTCGCCTGCACGAAGTGCAGAAGAGCTTATGGCATACCCCCGGCGTCGTCGGCATCGTCGGCGTCCACAAACTTAACGTTGGGGTAAATGTCTTATAACAATCTGTTTCCTTTCTTGGAACGCCTTGATAATGCATACATGCATTCATCTGATGATACCCTATTGTGCTATCGCAAATCCATGACCCACCGCCCACAACTTACCCCAAGGTCAAGGTCACAAACTTAGCACATTCATAAACTTAACGGTGGGTTCATGCATTCATCTTAATATGCTATATTATGCTATAGCAAACCCACGACCCACCTTGCACCACTGATGCCAATGTCAAGGTCCACCGCACGCCCCTTAACCCAAGTTATATAATATTCATGTTTTTTATGCAACTGTGCCAAGTTTGAGTGAAGGCTGCCAACAGGCGAGCTTCGTTGTCTTCTGACATCTCTTGTTGAATGTTGTGGTAACATGTTTGTATTTCCCTTCTGGTTATACATACTCATATTTCTTTGAACACAGTCTGCTGAGATTAATTATAACTGGTATTGTGCTACGAGTAATCTTTATTTTCAAAATGGCATTCTAGTATTTCTGTGGCTGTAGTTATGTTCTTTCAAATGATATTGTGTGATTGGAACGTGTGTATCTGCTTAATAATAATGGCGATCATTTGCAGGTCTACAGCAAAATTCTCTTTTAACAATTGGGGATTGGAGGCATGGCATGGCGAACAGTGTAGATGCTGATCCGACTGTGCGGACTAAAGAAAAAACAAACAATTATTCCATACCACCTAAGTTTGTTATTTCCTTTGTTTGGTTCCATTGGATGTACCCGCTAAGGAGGGCATTGCAAGTCGTCCGTCCGTCCCGCCAGGCTACATGTATCATTTATATTCCAGGTGAAGTTACAGAAAGTTGAGAACGATATGTTCACTTTCCATAGTAGAACAGAAAAGGCGTAAGTATTCTGGCCATATTTTTTGTTTTTTGTTACATACCATAATCGTCAATTTAAACGCCCCGGGGGCGTTGCATTTTCGAAAAGGTGGGCGTCTAAATGAGCGTGGTCGACATGCTCTAAATAACTCAAAATATCAGTGCGGTGCTATTAGCTGTGTTGTAAACACCTGGGAGTAAGATTGCTGATAGGTAGCCAATATCTTTTTTCACTGGTGGCCATCTTGTTTATACAGATTAGTGGGCTTAAGCTACTACTTTGAAAAAATCATGCGGAAATATATACACATTGGCATCAGATATTGTTGGTGCGCTCGGATGGTACCGACAACCCTAACGCTCCCAGTGGCTATTTACTGTACCATCTAGAACCACCATACTTGCACAACTTCATAACCAACGGGTGCCCACCACTGTTTGACATGTGGCCTTTTTTAGCTCACTTGAGCGAAGCTCATGTGAGCTATTGTTACCGCAATTGTCGTCGTCCGTCGTCGTCGTCCGTCGTCGTCCGTCGTCGTCCGTGAACATTTTCAAACGTCTTCTCATCGGTAACCATTGTGCCTATAGTCACCAAACTTCATGGTCATGGTCCTTAGGTAGGGGGATTACAAAATTGTTAAAATGACGTCATTACATAATCCAAGATGGCCGCCATCTAAAAATAGCACAAATTCTTAAAAAATCTTCTTCTCGAGAACCGCTAACCGGATTTCGACAAAACTTCGTAGGATTGATCGAGGTACAATGCTCTTTTAAAGTTGTGAAAATGGTGACCCCAGGGTCAAAAATGGGCGTGGCCCGTGGGGTCAAATTGGTGTCAAATTTCATTTTTGACCGACTATGGTCATGTCATATATCAAATTGAAGGTATCACAATGAGGCGATCACTCTGGTGCATTTTTTGTCGAAATCGGATGGTTATGTCATCCAAACTTGAAAGTTATGGTCCATGGGTGAAACCTTTTCAGACTTTTTAAAATGGAGGTCATCGCTAATCCAAGATGGCCGCCGTCTAAAAATAGCATAAATTCTTAAAAAATCTTCTTCTCATGAACCGCTTGCCGGATTTCTACGAAACTTGGTAGGAATGATCGATGTACAATGCTCTTTCAAAGTTGTTAAAATGGTGACCCCGGGGTCAAAAATGGGCGTGGCCCGTGGGGTCAAATTTTATTTTTGACCGAATATGGTCATGTTATATATCGAATCGAAGGTATCAATGAGGCGATCACTCTGGTACATTTTTTGTCGAAATCGGATTGTTATGTCATCCAAGATGGCCGCCGAAATGTCAAAAGGTCGTTCTTTTATTAGAGCTTTCAAAATTCTTCTTCACATGAACCGCTTGGCCCATGGTAGCCAAACTTAAAAATTATGGTCCATGGGTGAAGAATTTTCAGATTTGTTAATATGGAGGTCATCGCTAATCCAAGATGGCCGCCGTCTAAAAATAGCATAAATTCTTAAAAATTCTTCTTCTCATGAACCGCTGGCCGGATTTCGACTAAACTTGGTAGGAATGATCGATTTACAATGCTCTTTCAAAATTGTGAAAATGGTGACCCCGGGGTCAAAAATGGGCGTGGCCCGTGGGGTCAAATTGGTGTCAAATTTTATTTTTGACCGAATATTCTCATGTCATATATCAAATCGAAGGTATCGATGAGGCGATTGCTCTGGTGCAATATTTGTCGGAATCGGATGATTATGTCATCCATGATGGCCACCAAAAGGTCAATTTATTCAAGATTTTGAACGTCTTTTTCTCAGGAACCACATGGCCGATGCTGGCCATACTTCATTGGAAGTTAAGATCCTTGGGTGAAGCATTTTCAGATTTGGTAAAATGAGAATCATCGCTTAATCCAAGAATCGCTTAATCTCCTCTGGTGTTCATGGAGTCAGGTGAGCGAATTAGGGCCATCATGGCCCTCTTGTTTTTTACCTTGACCTATTTTTTCCGCATAATCGACTTTAATGTTAAAGTAGACACTCATCAGACATCACAGATGTTCACTCATATCTAGTGCTAATACATATATGCCAGCCTGCAATTGCATGTAGGTTTTCTCATATACTGGCTTCTTTTGCCATCTTAGGCAACTGACAGT
This sequence comes from Conchocele bisecta, assembly GCA_029237695.1. Lineage (NCBI taxonomy): Eukaryota > Metazoa > Mollusca > Bivalvia > Lucinida > Thyasiridae > Conchocele > Conchocele bisecta. The sequence continues at coordinate 122,601,543 of CM055269.1, forward strand.
TGTCACTCAATTGTGGTCATAATAACATTAATAGCCATAATTATCTTCAATACCAGATATATCTGTAGGTCATGGTGCTGGGATATTAAATGATGAACTTTCACAATTTTTCAGGGAACAGTTACTCACCACTGTGGAAAGCAGCTTGCAAGGTCAGCTGAACTTGGCAAATAAAATAATTGCAGATAAGCTGCCATTCATCGATATACGTAAGTTCCGCTATTCTGTGGTTGCTCTGATTGCAGATCATGTATTTTATCAATTTGTAGATCTACATGTAGTTTGTAAGTAGTAAGATAAAAAATAGCAGCTTAAGTGATCACATTGTCCGTGCTCCGGCCATTTGCTATCTTCTAAACTGATGAATGGATTTTCAAATGAGATGCCACAAATATATGCTGTGATTAGACAATGTTGTGTTCAATGCCCACGTGCCTATGTCCAAGGTCACACTTAGAGGTCAAACGTCTAAAATGGGTATTAAATTTTGATTCTGATCTATGAAACTGTTTCTGTTATTAAAGGCCCTAGTAATGTTAGTGTGCATGTTGAATTATGTCACACAGGCCCTAGTAATGTTAGTGTACCTGTTGAATTATGTCACACAGGCCCTAGTAATATTAGTGTGCCTAGGCCACGCGGGTCCTAGTAATGTTAGTGTGCATGTTGAATTATGTCACACAGGCCCTAGTTATGTTAGTGTGCATGTTGAATTATGTCACACAGGCCCTAGTAATATTAGTGTGCCTGTTGAATTAGGCCACGCGGGTCCTAGTAATGTTAGTGTGCATGTTGAATTATGTCACACAGGCCCTAGTTATGTTAGTGTGCATGTTGAATTATGTCACACAGGCCCTAGTAATATTAGTGTGCATGTTGAATTAGGCCACGCGGGTCCTAGTAATGTCAGTGTGCATGTTGAATTATGTCACACAGGCCCTAGTAATATTAGTGTGCGTGTTGAATTAGGCCATGGCGGGTCCTAGTAATGTTAGTGTGCATGTTTGAATTAAAGGGTCACACAGGCCCTAGTAAATTAGTGTGCATGTTGACTATTAGTCACACAGCCCTATAATATTAGTGTGCTTGTTGAATAGGCCACGCGGGTTCCTATTGTAATTGTTAGTGTGCGTTGAATTATGTTCACACAGGCCCTAGTAATATTAGTGTGCATGTTAATTAGGCCTCCCACGCGGGTCCTAGTAATGTTTAGTGTGCATGTTGAATTATGTCACACAGGCCCTAGTTAAATGTTAGTGTGCATGGGTTGATTATTGTTTCACACAGGCCCTAGTAATTAGTGTGGCATGTGTCCTGAATTGAATTAGGCACGCGGGTTCTAGTCATGTGTAGTGCCCATGTTGCATGTTGAATTATCACACAGGCCCCTAGTAAATATTTTAGTGTGCATGTTGAATTAGGCCACGGGGTCCTAGTAATGTTATGTGCATGTTGAATTAGGCCACGCGGGTCCCGAGTAATGTTAGTGATCTGTTGAATTAGGTCACACAGGCCCTAGTAATGTTAGTGTACTGGTCGAATTAGGTCACACAGGCCCCTAGTAATGTTAGTGATACCTGTTGAATAGGTCACACAGGCCCTAGTAATGTTAGTGTGCAATGATTGAATTAGGTCACACAGGCCCTAGTAATGTTAGTGTGCATATTGAATTATGTCACACAGGCCCTAGTAATGTTAGTGTACCTGTTGAATTATGTCACACAGGCCCTAGTAATATTAGTGTGCATGTTGAATTAGGCCACGCGGGTCCTAGTAATGTTAGTGTGCATGTTGAATTATGTCACACAGGCCCTAGTAATGTTAGTGTGCATGTTGAATTATGTCACACAGGGCCCTAGTAATTATTAGTGTGCCTGAATTGAATAAGGCCACGCGGGTCCTAGTAAGTTAGTGTGCATATTGAATTATGTCACACAGGCCCTAGTAAATGTTAGTGTAACCTGTTGAATTATGTTCACACAGGCCCTAGTAATGTTTAGTGTACCTGTTGAATTATGTCCACACAGGCCCTAGTAATATTAGTGTACCTGTTGAACTTATGTCACACAGGCCCTAGTAATGTTAGTGTGCATGTTGAATTATGTCACACAGGCCCTAGTAATGTTAGTGTACCTGTTGAATTATGTCACACAGGCCCAAGTAATGTTTAGTGTGCCTGTTGAATTAGGCGCGGGTCCCTTTAAGTAATGTTAGTGTGCAATGTTGAATTATGCACACAGCCCTAGTAATGTTAGTGTGCATGTTGAATTAGTCACACAGGGCAACACTCCCCCCCCAGAATAATATTAGTGGTGCCATAAAGTTGGAATCTTAGGACCACGCAAGGGGTTCCAGTAACCTGTATCTGTGATCAATAGTTGAATCATTCTCGATCACAGAACACACAGGATACTGTATAATGTTAGGTGTGGACCTGTGAATTATGAGAACACACAGGCTACTAGATAATTTTATTGACTGTGCCTGTTGAATTAGGCCCACAAACAATAATGAGGGGGGGGGGGGGGGGGGGGGGGGCCGTTGTCTGGGTCCTAGTATGTTAGTGAGCATGTTGAATTATGTCACACCAGGCCCTAGTAATGTTAGTGTACCTGTTGAATTATGTTCACACAGGAGGCCCTAGTAATATTAGTGTGCCTGTTGAATTATGTCACACAGGCCCTAGTAATGTTTAGAGTGCATGTTGAATTAGGTCAACACAGGCCGGCCCTAGTAATGTTAGGGTGTAGGTGCATGTTGAATTGAGGTCTACACAGGTCAATGGTACAAAAGGATGGTTCCAGAAATGTGCAATGTTTGAATTAGGTCACACAGGTCCTAAGTAATGTTAGTGGTGCATGTTGAATTATGTCACACAGGCCCACCCAGTAAGAGTAATGTTAGTGTTGCATGTTGAAATATGTCACACAGGCCCTAGTCCCTTAGTAATGTTAGTGTGCATGTTGAATTATGTCACACAGGCCCTAGTAATGTTAGTGTACTGGTCAAATTAGGTCACACAGGCCCTAGTAATGTTACTGTACCTGTTGAATTATGTCACACAGGCCCTAGTAATGTTAGTGTACCTGTTGAATTATGTCACACAGGCCCTAGTAATGTTAGTGTACCTGTTGAATTATGTCACAGGCCCTAGTAATGTTAGTGTACCTGTTGAATTATGTCACAGGCCCTAGTAATGTTAGTGTACCTGTTGAATTATGTCACACAGGCCCTAGTAATGTTACTGTACCTGTTGAATTATGTCACACAGGCCCTAGTAATGTTAGTGTACCTGTTGAATTATGTCACAGGCCCTAGTAATGTTAGTGTGCATATTGAATTATGTCACACAGGCCCTAGTAATGTTAGTGTACCTGTTGAATTAGGCCACGCGGGTCCTAGTAATGTTAGTGTACTGGTCAAATTAGGTCACACAGGCCCTAGTAATGTTAGTGTACTGGTCAAATTAGGTCACACAGGCCCTAGTAATGTTAGTGTACCTGTTGAATTAGGCCACGCAGGCCCTAGTAATGTTAGTGTATCTGTTGAATTAGGTCACACAGGCCCTAGTAATGTTAGTGTACTGGTCGAATTAGGTCACACAGGCCCTAGTAATGTTAGTGTACCTGTTGAATTAGGTCACACAGGCCCTAGTAATGTTAGTGTGCATGTTGAATTAGGTCACACAGGCCCTAGTAATGTTAGTGTGCATGTTGAATTAGGTCACACAGGCCCTAGTAATGTTAGTGTACCTGTTGAATTATGTCACACAGGCCCTAGTAATGTTAGTGTACCTGTTGAATTATGTCACACGGGCCCTAGTAATGTTAGTGTACCTGTTGAATTATGTCACACAGGCCCTAGTAATGTTAGTGTACCTAACCCTAACCCTTGAATTATGTCGCACAGGCCCTAGTAAGATGAGTGTACCTGTCAAATTAGGTCACGCGGGCCTTAGTAATGTTAGTGTGCCTGTTGAATTAGGCCACACGGGCCCTAGTAATGTTTGTGTGCACGTTACATTAAGCAACGCGGGCCCTAGTAATGTTTGTGTGTATGTTCAATTAGGCTACACGGAGCTGAATGGGCTGAACGTGCCAACCCACGACCGGCGCCACCAGTTGCGGGCGCGCGAGCTGGCTGGCCAATCCGTAAAGCATGTTGCCGAGCTGCTGCAGGGGCTCTCCAACTTCTACACGTACACGGAGCAGCGCGCCCGCATATACCCTGCCGACGGAATTGCCGAGTCAGTTAGTGCCATAAACACACAGGTAGGCCTCCCATTCATAGGGATTGCTAGGCTCACCATCTGCTCAATAAACACACAGGTATGCCTCCCATCCATAGGGATTGCTAGGCTCACCATCTGCTCTATAAACACACAGGTAGGCCTCCCACCCATAGCGATTGCTAGGCTCATCATCTGCTCCATGAACGCACAGGTAGGCCTCCCATTCATAGGGATTGCTAGGCTCACCGTCTGCTCCATGAACGCACAGGTAGGCCTCCCATCCATAGGGATTGCTAGGCTCACCGTCTGCTCCATGAACACACAGGTGGCCTCCCATCCATAGGGATTGCTAGGCTCATCGTCTGCTCCATAAACACACAGGTAGGCCTCCCACCCATAGGGATTGCTAGGCTCACCGTCTGTTCCATAAACACAAGGTAGTCCTTACCATCCATAGGTGGATTGCTAGGATCATCGTCTGCTCCATGTAACGCACAGGTAAGGGCCTCCCATCCATAAAGTAATTGCTGAGGCTCGTCGTATGCTCCCATAATAAACACAACAGGTAGGCCATCCCATCCATAGGGATTGCTCAGGCTCATCGTCTGTTCCAATAAAACACACAGGTAGGCCTCCCACCCATAGCGATTGCTAGGCTCACCATCTGCTCCATAAACACACAGGCAGGCCTCCCATCCATAGCGATTGCTAGCCTCACCTCTGCTCCATAAATACAGGTTGGCCTCCCACCCATAGCGATTGCTAGGCTCAGTCTCTGCTCCATAAACACACAGGTAGGCCTCCCATCCATAGCGATTACTAGGCTCACCGTCTGCTCCATAAACACACGGGTAGGCCTCCCATCCATAGCGATTGCGTCTGCTCCATAAACACACCGGTAGGCCTCCCATCCATAGGGATTGCTTGGTTCACTGTCTGCTCCATAAACACACAGGTAGACCTCCCACCCATAGGGATTGCTAGGCTCACCGTCTGCTCCATAAACACACAGGTAGGCCTCCCACCCATAGCGATTACTAGGCTCACCGTCTGCTCCATAAACACACAGGTAGGCCTCCCATCCATAGCGATTGCGTCTGCTCCATGAACACACAGGTAGGCCTCCCATCCATAGGGATTGCTTGGTTCACCGTCTGCTCCATAAACACACAGGTATGCCTCCCACCCATAGCGATTACTAGGCTCACCGTCTGCTCCATAAACACACAGGTAGGCCTCCCACCCATAGCGATTACTAGGCTCACCGTCTGCTCCATAAACACACGAGTAGGCCTCCCATCCATAGTGATTGTGTCTGCTCCATAAACACACAGGTAGGCCTCCCATCCATAGGGATTGCCTGGTTCACCGCCTGCTCCATAAACACACAGGTAGGCCTCCCATGCATAGGGATTGCTAGGCTCACCGTCTGCTCTATAAACACACAGGTAGGCCTCCCACCCATAGCGATTGCTAGGCTCACCGTCTGTTCCATAAACACACAGGTAGGCCTCCCATCCATAGGGATTGCTAGGCTCACCATCTGCTCCATAAACACACAGGTAGGCCTCCCATCCATAGGGATTGCTTGGTTCACCGTCTGCTCCATAAACACACAGGTAGGCCTCCCATGCGGGAGCTAGGCTATTGCTAGGCCTCATCGTCTAGTTCCATAAACATACACAGGTAGGCCTCCCATCCATAGGGATTGCTAGGCTCACCGTCTGCTCCATAAACACACAGGTAGGCCTCCCATCCATAGGGATTGCTAGGGATTGCGGAAAGCCAGACATAGTGATTACAATGACGTCCGGGTGTCCGTGCGTGCGTCTTGCCGTCCGTCCGTCCGTCCGAAATCTGCGTTAAAGTTTTTAAATACCTTATATCTCTGCAGTCCTAAGTCACATTGACTTGAAACTTCATATGCTTATTAGTCATCATCCATATATTCATTCTGTGTCCCACTGTGGCCCCAAGGTCAAATGACTTAGTAGTTTGCATTATAAATTCTGCATTAAAGTTTTTACATACCTTATATCTCCACAAGTGTTACTTCAATTTACTTCCAACTTCCAAGAATTCCTTTTCATCATCCATATTTTCATTCCATAGCCTGCCCATGTGGTCCATATGCCCAAGGTCAAGACCAAATGACTTTGAAATTTGTGTTAAAGTTTTTAAATACATTATATCTCTGCAGTCCTAATTCACATTGACTTGAAACATCATATGCTTATTAGTCATCATCCATATACTCATGCGGCCCCTGTGCCCCAAGGTCAAATGACTGCGTTATTATAAAATCTGCATTAAAGTTTTTACATATCTTATATCTCCACAAGTGTTACTCCAATTTACTTGCAACTTCCAATACTTCCTTTTCATCATCCATATTTTCATTTCATAGCCTGCCCATGTTGTCCATATGCCCAAGGTCAAGGTCAAATGACTTTGAAATTTGTGTTAAAGTTTTTACATACTTTATATCTCCACAACACTTACTCCGATTTACTTCAAACATCCAATACTTCCTATTCATCATCCATATTTTCATTATACAGTCGAACCTGTGAACAACGACCGGCAAAGGGAAGTGGCCAAAGTGGTCTTGTTGACAGGTGGTCGTTGTTCCAAGGGTCGAACATTTTCCCGGTTTCACAACAAAGTCGGCCATGTATTTAGCATTCTATTGTAATATATATGCATGCATAGAAAACGTCTTGGCTGTATACACTTCCACCTGACAATTCGCTTTTGCACGATCGTGGAGTGTATCTGCTTTTCATCAATTAAAAATTGCGCGAAAATGGCTAAAATAGTCAATTTATTTCGTTTTGTCATCTTGTTGTTAGTGTTCTGAACACCGCCTCGCTTTGGAAATTATATACAAAGGGGAGTAATTATCTTCACGATAAGTATATCCCGCGGCTCGTTTTGGTGCACCATTTAATAGCTTGTCGTAATTACATGTAAATGGTTTAATTTAGCATGACCATTAGTATTTCACGCCACCAGTTGAAATTAATAATGGTCATATAGTCTGTATTAAAACGATAGCCTATGTGGCGCGGCCTGTGAAAACCGCGAGTTTTTTTGTAACAAAAATATTTCATTGAATGCGTCAAGTCGAGTAACCCACACGAGCTAGATGTCAAAATCAGGAGAGAACACTAGGCTTATTTGCTTTCTGTCCAATGTACTGTATACTATCCTGGTCAAGCCCGAATATTTAAGCAGCCTATGACGAATTGGCAATGTCCGCTGACGTAATTACTGATGTTTTTTATTAGAGATTCGCGAGCATAAACCATGGGCAGACTACGCGAATCCACTGCCTGATCTGGTCGCTAATGCAATAAGCCGGGATTTGTCGGAGATCGAGACCCAATTCATATAAACACGTTTGTCGTGTTGCTTTAGACTGGTTCCCGGTCGCTAGGAATAACGCTATGCTGCGCATCCGACAGGGTACCAGTCTAGTGTGGACTACGTGACTGATGTCAGCAACCGCGTGTATTGATCTTTGATATGGCCTTGTGGGCCCGCGGTGTGAAATTTACACTTGACAGGCGCGGTGTGTTTGAAGTCTTAGTCTTGTCACTGTAGACGAATCAGCATCGTGTAAACACAGTTTGCCAGCTAATGATCGAGTTTTATGACTTGCGCGGAATTACATTATGCCTATTGGAATACACGACACGGAATACATATCGGGAATTACCGTTAATGGAGTTAAATGCAATATTTTTCATTGAAAATGTTTAATGTCGCCAAAATGACACCGACCATATTGGGCAAGGTAAATGTTTTCATTTCTGTCGCAATCTGTCGGCAACTTTTCCCCGTGTCGCCGAGTTTTGTGATGAAAGGAAAATCGGCGATTGCGATGTTATTTTTTTTTGCCGACAAAACATGACTTGGTCGCTAATGGTCGCTATTGGTCGCTGTTTGCAATCGAAAATCGAACGAAAATCGCTGGTCGCTGGTCGTTGTTTGGAGGTGGTCGTTATTCCAAGGTCTTTTAAAGAACAAATTGGACGGGGGGGTTTTAACTGGCCGTTGTGGACAGGTGGTCGCTATTCACAGGTGTTCGTTAACACAGGTTCGACTGTATATGCCCAAGGTCAAGGGCAAATCACTTCGAAATTTGTGTTAATGTTTTTACATACCTTATATCTCAACAACACTTACTCCGATTTACTTCAAACTTCAAATTCTTCTTTATTATCATCCATATTTTCATTCTATAGCCCATCTAGGTGGCCCACGTGCCCAAGATCAAGGTCAAATGACTTTAAAAAATCATTAAAGCTTTTACATACCTTATATCTCCACAACCCTTAATTCAAACTTCAAATAAATACACTCTGAGACCATCAAATGCCTCAGCGGGCTCGACATGCGGGCCGTGGCCATCTGTTTATGTCAAAAAGTTTCTTCAACCTTGACCTTTTTCGTCTTTTAAACATCCACTTCTCTGACGGTTTTTGTTATGCTTACTTTATCACATGCCCTTGATCATGTTATGGTAAAATACCTTGGCAGATGCGAAACTGCTTCTGTGGCAGAATTCTTGTTTATTACCTGGGTGTTTAATTGGGTTATTGCCCATTATAAAAGTAGTAAGATAATTACTGATCCTACTGCTTTTGGGAGGGGGCCAAGTGATTCTAGTGTGGCGAGGACCTGGCATCAGATTTTTTTATTATAAATATTCAGTTCCACACATTTGCATATATGTGCACCATGGTATTTTTATGATGATTGTTTTTCCACAAAAATACTGCTTTTTCAACTTTGCCATTTTTCTCCACATTCGTGCATACAATTCTGTATAGAGTTTGTGCCAACAGCTTTCTGTCAATCAATCCCTCGTCGGAAGTATTTTGTGACTGGCGGCATTCTTTGTTATAGCTACAATAATTTGCCTCTGATATGTTATCTACGCGAGAGGTATGGAGCGGGGAAGCAATTTTGTTTCTATCTTTGTTATTGCAAGGTACCCATATGTTTATCATTCATGTCATATGTTAACATGTGTGACATTGCCCAAGTTTCCAAGATAACGGCAAGAGAAGACGGGAATATACCCGATACAGCGTGTCTGATGCTCCATAATTTAATTTCAGTTTGCCAAACTGCTTCATGAGAATATGTCGTACCTCCGTCTGGTGGAGAAATCCCTTCGAGAATTCCTCACCACGCTCGGGGATGATTCTTTAACCACACTCGTAAGTTTCATTGATGGTGGTCATCTTGGATTGTGAAGCTTCTCAGACATGTACTCCAATCTCCTACTGAGCAATATTCAAGCCTGTGTGAGGAAGGACCTTGTTTCCTGTGAATGCGTGGTAGTAAAACTTGCAGTTGGCATGGTTAAAACATTGCAGCATATATTGGTGGAAAGAGGTGAGAGTTAAATAGAGGATCTTACATGAGTGATGATTTAACATGATATTTATTACTGCTTTCAATAGACACAAGGCTATGCCTAAATCAGCGCAAATCTCAGATGTTATTTATTGCATAAGTACAACATCAAATTGAACTGTACAAATTACCTAGCATGTTTTTATGCCCCACCACGATAGAGGAGGGGACATTTAGTTTTACCCTTGTCCATCCCGTCCGTCCGTCTGTCCTTCCGTTCATCACCAACCTTGTAACTTGTTTAAACCGTACTAGCTACTGGCCTGAAACTTGGTATGTAGCTTCCTTATGATGAGTAGATGTGCCAGTTATTTCGATTTTTTATTCTACCCCCAGGTCATGAATTATCTCCCCCTTTTCGACTTAGTATTTTCTAATTTTGGCTTGTAACTCGTAAAATACTAGTCGAAGTCTTAAGAGACCACTCGGCGGAGAATAAATTTTTGGTCTCTTAAGACAGCTGGTCTTTTAGGGGAGGTGCTATATGAAATTATATATTTTGAAAATTTATTTCAATGTACCTGTGTGTACATAATATAAACTAATATGGCAATATTCATGCATATACATGTACATGTACATGTGCACAATAAAAATCCATATTAAATGTGAACCCCTTCATTTTTCTGTTTTGACCGTCTCTCTATAGGTGCACTGAAGATAAAGGTCTTCGTCACCTGTCACCCGTAATGTTAATTGTTGTTGGCGAGTAAATTTCAGCCCAAGGCTAAAAACGTGTGTAACACTAAAACTGGTTCCCGTTTATCTATTTCCTTGAATATGTTAACGTTCTACTTCAGGATAGCGCATCAACCAAAACACAGGGAACCAGTCCATTTGTGACACAAATCACATGATCGGTTTTTCTCCGACATCATCAAATCACGTGCATTGATGATGTATCAATTTGTGTACTCGTAATGTGATACCGGAAATGTTTTAATAGAACAAAGTATTTGCATGGATCACAAATTTCAGCGTACGGTCAATTCAAAACATTCCATAGTAAGCTCTATTATTTATTTCGGACAAAGGTCGGGAGTCAAAATATGGTTTGAACAAAATAGGCACTGACTGGCGATTGGTATTCATTTGTCATCCACGCGTAATTGAGTGGCAGCGTAATTGAAAGCGCTTGGCCAGTGAGAAGTTCTTGCCTACCGGTATTAGCCATTCATTACCTGTACAAAACACAGGTTAACACCTTGAAATCGAGGTGTTCCGAATGTGCAAATCACACTAGTCCGCAAGCTGTGACGTATGGTGGATGGGTTGATCAACGGGCGAGTTGAATGGTTGCCCAAACTACATAAATCGGAGATGAAAACATTCAATCTGTCAATTAAAGTTCAAACTTTTCTTGCTTTTGGAGTTTTCTTTGTACATATACCTGGCACACCAGCCATCTTTGTATGAAATGTGCAGATTAAAGATTACAATGTAACATACAAAACACGTACATACATATCGCGAGAAACTCGTAACACATGACACGCATCTATAAACCAGGCTGTCCAGACTGGGGCCGTTTTGACTCGGTTCCGTTGTCGATGCCGTGAAAAATAAATGGTGGACATTTCAAGATGACAAACAACAACAACAATATGGAAATGGTCACTGAGTTAAGGATTTTAATGTTTTGGGACCGTATTTTCGTGGTCACTGGTCTCGTTACAGAGGTGGTATTAATACTCAAAATTTCACGGGAGGAGCGGAGACCGGTCGCTTAGCACAGGAAGTCGCTTACTTTTGGTGGTCGTAAGGGCAGGTTTGACTGTAGCTACAAACCTGAAACTTACGTATCTTCCTTATGATGAGTAGATGCACAATGTTTATTTCTATGTTTGATTCTACCCCCTTGTAACTAGTAACTTGTAAAACTTTTAAACCGTAATAGCTTTCATACTGAGCCATGGATTATGGTTAGACTTGGAATGTTGTCTCGTTTTAAACTATCAAAGCGATATGTGGAGCATCCAAGTTTTATGAACACATTTTCTAGTTTTATACTTGTCCCATTTACAGATTGCAATTTGTCACATTTGAACTGCAATATTACACTGCAAAAGCCCTTTGTATGCAATTAAAATATATGATTTAAGACCGGTGAGGCCCCTGATCATCCAATGATTCATGCATAATTGCCTCGTAAATGTGATGGGATATAAGCATAACATACATGTGAACATTCTCTTCTTACTATATCCTACCCAGTGCATGGAGTTGCCATGTTGACGATCTTGGTGTGTACCAGCCGTCTTACCTCCTAATGCATTTCAACTTGGCACATACCACTAATAATATGACAAACACATGAATACAATTTGGTGCAACATGATGGAGAGACATCAGGCTACAGCGTGCCATACTTTGTTTTCATCAAATTTATATACAAAGTCTGATATCTGAAGGGTTTGTTGACCCTTTGTTAAAATGTTTGAGAATTCAGTAAAGACTGTAACAGATACACAGTGCTGTAGATATATACCTGTATTACCATACAAGCAGTTATCTGAGTGTAATGTCACTATTGTCTACCTGCCTGCTACTTCTAATAATAGAAAGTGTCCATTGTATATTTTGTGAGTGATGGTAGAAAAACTCAGATATCTAGCTTTTTGTGTAGTCTGCTGAAATAGTATTTATAAGACGTTGTCATCCTATATATCTGAGATGTATTGCACCAAATCTTATTAGATTTGCTGCCATATTATTTACTGTACATGTCAAACGCTCCAAGTGGTGAAACTGTCCGAGAGCATGTACAAACTAAAATGGTGGAGATGGCAACTCAATGCTGTGTATAATATAGATGTTCCAAAAGTTCTGGAAAAATAGGCAACACACATGTGACATCGTTACTATATGCAATGTTGGAATGACATATAATTATGTAACGCCAACTTTGTTTGCAGATATAATTATGTGCTGAAATATGAAAGGTGTCGTGTATGTTGAAGCATTTAAAAGTATCAGCCTCTGTAAAAAACTGTTTGAAGGCCTCTCATATACACAGGTTGAGATGATGGCTTATTTGTTTGGTTCAATTGGATTTAATAAATAATGGGAACACAGGAGTAACATATATTTATGCCCCGTATGCGATAGCAAGGGGGACATATTGCGTTGCTCTTGAGGTTCCGTATGTCCGTCCATCCGTCTGTACATTTACGTCAGTTTATAAGAGTTTCTCCAACATGTAATGTCTTCAATATTACGTGAAGGATTGCTTCGATACTTGGACACTTGGACACTTGAATCACCTGAACATTTATCACACACTCGCGCCACCATTAACACGACCTTCACCTGGGTCACCTTCAAAATGTCGCTGAAACACTTAGCCATTTGGTTGCTTCAAAAAGTTTGTCAAGAGTCTCTCCAACATGTCATATCTTCAATATTACCATGGATTGCTTCAATACTCGGACACTTGAATCACCTGAATATTTCTCACACACTCACGCCACCATTAACACGATCTTGACCTTTGTCACCTTTGAAATGTAGCTGAAACACTTAGCTATTTTGTTGCGTCAAAAAGTTTGTTAGAGTTTCTCTAATATCTAATATCTTCAATATTGCACAAAGGATTGCTTCGATACTTGGACACTTGAATCAACTGAACATTTCTCACACACTCACGCCACCATTAACACGACCTTGACCTTTGTCACATTCTAAATATCGCTGAACATTTAGCCATTTTGTTACGTTAGAAAGTTTGTAAGAGTTTATCCATTATGTAATATCTTCACTATTGCTTGAAGGATTGCTTTAATATTTGGATAGTTCATTCATCTGAACATGTGTGACAAAATCACACCACCAATGGCATGACCTTGACCTTTGTGAGACTTTCTCAAATGACTGTGTAAATTTATAGTTTTTTATTTGCACACAATCTCTAGTTAGACTCCATGGGGCCGTTTCACTAAACTTCGTACAACTAAAATGTTGGTAAGTGCAGACTTAGGATCGTCTGGAAATTTAAATTGATGGATTTACATCTTTTGTATGTTCAATAAATGTAAATCCAATAATTATTTACAAGAAAACGGTGTTAATGTGAAATTTACAGACTATAATAATTTTGCACTTGCGAACATTTTAGTCGTACAAAGTTTAGTGAAACGGGCCCCAGTATGCCACGGGGGCATATCCATGTTTTACAAACATAATGTCTAGTTTGTAATATGGGGTAACAGGCAAATAATGCAACCCAGTTATAAATACTCACTATTGCACGATGCATTTACGTTGACTGTTTAAGGAGACGGCCACAGGTCTACAGCCATTCGCCAAACATGTGAAGACAATGGTCGCCTACATGAACAAACTGTTGCCATACCAACTTGCCAGGTGAGACGATTGGCTGGGAACATGTGTGTTAAAACAACCTGTGAACACAATGCAACTTGCATTATGCAATTATATAATACCGGTATTTAATTACCGTATTTCGCTGTGTATTGCACGCACTGGTGTACAATGCGCATCTATATTTTGGGGAAAAAAATCGGAAAAAAAAAAATTCACGTCAATATACCACAGCAAATTTTCACCAAAAAATTTGGCGGAAATTCCATCACGAGTATAAGAAAATTAGTTTCCGAGTTCACATCCACAATGCTGAATTTGTGCTGTTACGCTCTCTCGAAGCTGCTAATCGGTGACAAAAAGATCGCCAAAGGTCAGCTTTACTAATCGAGGCATAAATTAGACTATATTGTCTAAAATTATGTTGTATTTATTGGTATTTACTGATTAATATGCTTATTGAAAATTCACGATGCATGTAATAAATTTATTGAACCTACTTGCGAAGAAGTTTGTTGTATGTAATTCCACCATATTTGCCATTCGTGTGTAACATAACAGACTGCAATACTCATATTACCCATAATCGCCAACACATAGCAGCCATGTGTAAAACTGCTTCCCTGAGGCGATATTAAAATAACACTACTAGTGGCCTGCACGTGAGAAATGGGCCATAAACAATTCCCCCCAGCCAAATATTGACACTGTGGACACACCGTGGATATACGTAGGTACAGATAGTGTGTATTCACTGTTTATTGATTATGTTTAAATATAGACATAGCAGTCGCTGCTATTATACGGTACTACCTGAATACACAACAGTCCAGCATAGCCCCATATATGTGTATGCGCAGGCGAATCAGGGGCTATGCTGGTCGCACATGTCATAAGGTATTGATGCGTGAATACTTGTCAATATTTTACAAAAATAGTAACACAGTTAGTCGGCAACCTAGCAACTGAAGGACAACGACCATTACCGAGTGTTACCGAGTGTGATCTGAATGTGCGCGACACTTGATTTAGCATCTAAAATCTTACATTAAGCGCTTATGGGATTGAGATAATCGGTCCTCATTATTATACCCTCCGCAACGAGTTGTGGAGGGTATACTGGAGTCGGGTTATCCGTGCGTCTGTGTGTCCGTCCGTGCATCCGTCCGTCACTAAACTTAACATTAGAGAAATATGTTATATCTTCTATTTCCTTCATCTAAAATGTTTAATATTTCACACATGCATTCCTGTAAGGCTCTACTACCATGCTGTGCCAAATCCATGAACGTCCAACCCCCGCTGATCCCAAGGTCAAGGTCAAATACTTAAGTCTCTTTACAAAACTTAACATCAGAGAAATATGTTTTAACTTCTATTTCCTTCATCTGAAATGCTTAATATTTCACACATGCATTCCTGTAAGGCTCTACTACCATGCTGCACCAAATCCACGACCGTCCAGCCCCCACTGATTGCAAGGTCAAGGTCAAATACTTGGTCTCTTTACAAAACTTAACATCAGAGAAATAAGTTATAACTTCTATTTCCTTCATTGAAAATTCTTAATATTTCACTCGTGCATTCCTCTAAGGTTGTACTATCATGCTGTGACAAATCCACAACCGTCCAGCCCCCGCTGATCCCAAGGTCAACGTCACATACTTAGTCTCTTTACAAACTTAACATCAGAGGTCAAGGTCACATACTTAGTCTCTTTACAAAACTTTACATCAGAGAAATCGGTTATAACTTCTATTTCCGTAAGCCTCGCTTACTGACCAAACTAGTTATTTACAGAATGGCAGAGGTGTGATGTCACTGCGAAAATTTAAAACCAAACAATAACAGGCAGGCAACATTTGACCATTTTGAGATCTGGACACCAGCGTAAATCCAGAAAACATGTAAATTTCCTCTAATACACCTCTTATGTTACGAGCCTGGCTATATTAAATCACCCCCATAAAATAGTAATCAACTCAAGACGGAAACAAACAATTTCAATGGAATTGAATTTGTGTTTAACGCCCAATGTGGCTTTGGATGGAGAAATGGGGCTTATGGCATTTGCGGCTTGTGTATATCCAGATCATCTTGCTTATTATTCGGCACATTTGATGCGTATTTTTACTACACTTAGTGTATCCCAGAAATCCCAAAAGATACCAATTTACCATCAATTTATACTTACTGCACGTGCCCATTCATCATACTTTTTCTCTTGTTTCAGACTATGCGTATTTCAACGTCATAGCGGACACCTGTCAAAAATCGATATTTCAGTTTCCGGGTTTGTTTTGTGTGATAAAAAATGAGTAAAACTGGCACAGAAATCAGTTGGAAAAAATGTTTGAAATTTATCTACCTACCTATAATGCGCAGGGGAAAAGTGCGCTCAATACACTGCGAAATACGGTACACACCGGCATTAGACATGTTTACTACGGATTGTCCATAGTTTCTACTGATTTAACCTAGAAAATATGGACTACGGATTGATACGATCATCCTGCGCAATTTTCCAAAAAAAATCCGCTTTTCGGTCTGAGATCGCAGGTGTGCGAAATTGTAAAAGTACTAACATCGCAGGATGCGAATCGCGACTCCGGAAATTAATAATTTGTCTAGCAACTGTGTTTCAATGGCGTATCTGTCGATGGTTTTTATTGGATACTATATTTACTACAACAGTAGTGTAAGTATTAGCGTGGCTTTTTGTGTCCGCCAATCAAAATAAGCGTTTTAAAATGCGCTGACCCTTCTAAGTTTGTTTGAACGCAAAACTATAGCAAAAATAACTGAAGGCCCCGAAGTGCAATCTGAATACTCGGTGTCCGACATTTCAACAGAACCCCCAACTGCCACGCCAATGAAAATTCCAAAAGTCGTGTCTTCAGGAATTCAAATCCTGACAAATTCAATTTATGTCAAAAGTCGTGGACCTGTATTTAATATAAATTTCTGGAATACTACACTGTGTTCTGTGTGATGTTCTGGGGAAACCGACAGGGGTACCGTGCGTTGAGGTTCTGTATCCCGCAGTGGGAGACTGGCATTATGAATATCTGTGCGAGGCTCTGAGGAACCATTCTTATACGAGTATGACATTGTAATGTGATATGGGTTCTGTGGGATTCTGTGGGGTTCTGTGGAATCAGTTTATAGGTCAAGGAGTCAAGGTGCTGCAGTTCTGTATGAGGTTCTGTGTGAGGTTCTAGGGAATCAATTTATAGGTCAAGGAGTCAAGGTGCTGCTGTTCTGTATGAGGTTCTGTGTGAGGTTCTGGGGAATCAGTTTATAGGTCAAGGAGACGAGGTGCTGCAGTTCTGTATGAGGTTCTTTGTGAGGTTCTGGGGAATCAGTTTATAGGTCAAGGAGACGAGGTGCTGCAGTTCTATATGAGGTTCTTTGTGAGGTTCTGGGGAATCAGTTTATAGGTCAAGGAGTCGAGGTGCTGCTGTTCTGTATGAGGTTCTGTGTGAGGTTCTGGGGAATCAGTTTATAGGTCAAGGAGACGAGGTGCTGCTGTTCTGTATGAGGTTCTGTGAGGTTCTAGGGAATCAGTTTATAGGTCAAGGAGTCGAGGTGCTGCTGTTCTGTATGAGGTTCTGTGTGAGGTTCTGGGGAATCACTTTATAGGCGTAGGAGTCGAGGTGTTGCAGTTCTGTATGAGGTTCTGTGTGAGGTTCTGGGGAATCAGTTTATATTTCAAGGAGTCGAGGTGCTGCAGTTCTGTATGAGGTTCTGTGTGAGGTTCTGGGGAATCAGTTTATAGGTCAAGGAGACGAGGTGCTGGCGTTCTGTATGAGGTTCTTTGTGAGGTTCTGGGGAATCAGTTTATATTTCAAGGAGTCGAGGTGCTGCAGTTCTGTATGAGGTTCTGTGTGAGGTTCTGAGGAATCAGTTTATAGGTCAAGGAGACGAGGTGCTGCTGTTCTGTATGAGGTTCTGTGTGAGATTCTGGGGAATCAGTTTATAGGTCAAGGAGTCGGGGTGCTGCAGTTCTGTATGAGGTTCTGTGTGAGGTTCTGGGGAATCAGTTTATAGATCAAGGAGACGAGGTGTTGCTGTTCTGTATGAGGTTATGTGTGAGGTTCTGGGGAATCAGTTTATAGGTCAAGGAGTCGAGGTGCTGCAGTTCTGTATGAGGTTGTGTGTGAGGTTCTGGGGAATCAGTTTATAGATCAAGGAGACGATGTGCTGCTGTTCTGTATGAGGTTATGTGTGAGGTTCTGGGGAATCAGTTTATAGGTCAAGGAGTTGAGGTGCTGCTGTTCTGTATGAGGTTCTGTGTGAGGTTCTGGGGAATCAGTTTATAGATCAAGGAGACGAGGTGCTGCTGTTCTGTATGAGGTTATGTGTGAGGTTCTGGGGAATCAGTTTATAGGTCAAGGAGTTGAGGTGCTGCTGTTCTGTATGAGGTTCTGTGTGAGGTTCTGGGGAATCAGTTTATAGGTCAAGGAATCGAGGTGCTACTGTTCTGTGAGATGAGATGTGATACGAATATTAAGTGCTAACGCGTGGTGAGCGAGAATTCGACTGAATGGGAGTTTGAAATGTAGGCGCTTTTATATCTACCCAAGTTCCCATGATGCACATTTGGGAACTGAGGTGCTCCGCGCAGGCATTATTGCGGACAAAAGTAAATTTCTCCAGGAAAAGTGGGTGGGAATTTTTTTTATAATGTAAATAATAAAGTTAATCAGCCTTGTCATCATCACATATCGGTGCCAATGGCTGTCGGGGCCATGATACGTCAGCGACAATCAACATTGCTCAGGTATGTATTTATTTACACTGTACATGACAGCCTGACCCGGGTGTCAGTACCACCAATATTCTGTACAATTAATTCTGTACGACAATTGTCTTATAATCTGTTCAGTACTCTGTATCTGTGGGCAACAAAGGCCATAACTTCCTTCAGTACTGGTTAACTTCAGCGCTATGGTCTCACGGGACAGTGGGCGGCTAGCTTTTAAAAGGGGGAGGACGATTTTCTATATACTTCACTACCGACCCTGTAAGTTACACCAGTGTGTCTAGAAAAATAGGTTTATGCATATTTCTTGACTTTGGGAGGGTTAGCCCTAGGTGTATTTTTATGCCACCGGGTTTCGAAGAAACGGGTGGCATATAGTGTTTGGACCATCCGTCTGTCCATCTGTCCGTCTGTCCGGACGAACGAGAGCTACATTGTGAGGTTAACCACACAGTGATGGACTTGTTAAGAGATGCTGATTCCGTTTTTAACCCCGTTATGAATTGCTCTTGTGGGGTTATTTACTCTTATGGGGTTGTTTTTTATGTCTCATTGTCCGGGCACACATTAGGGTACTTATGGGGTAGGGGGCGTGGCCTAAGACAATGGGTTAGGGTTAGAACACAATGGAACTTAATCCGTACCCCGTAAACCTATTGATCTTTTATATAGCAAGTACCCCCTAAGGTCCGAAATGTAAGTTCGTCCGTCCATCCGTCCGTCACACTTTTCGGTTAACCACTCAAATATGCTGCAGGTGGCATCCGCGTTCGACAGACGCATTTCTTGTTTAGAGTATTTCATAATTCTACAAAACTGAATGTTAGCTCCGGTTGATTTTGACATCTTGGAAAAAGGCGCATGCTATTCTGTCTCGCCGGTACGGTTTCGCGTCAGAATTTAAGGTATTTTTCGGGCATTTGTAGCGAAAATTTCAGGTGGTTATGACCCCGCTTTGGAATCATTTTCAGGAAATGGTGTGGTGTTACAAGTGATAGAACAAGACATTGAAAAGTATCTGAGCCTCATATTTTCATGAGAACAATTCCAACAAATTCAGTCATGTTGAAATTTCTGGCCAAAAATAGGTGGGTGGGGTAACTTTGTGAAAAATTAATTAAACACATCTGATGCGGTTACTGCATTTTTATTGTCGCGCGCGATTTGTACTTCATTTGCGAGTAGTTTTCAATACTTTTCGCAAGAGCCTCCTTAACTGATTGTGAGAAGCGGTGATTTTTATAAGTCACGCGCTGCCCTCAGAAAAGCAGTAAATTTTGGCTATTTTCAACCGTCCCGTGATGTCTATACTAGCGCAAACACTGTGGCTGTTTGACCACGAAAACCAATGACAATCCTCCGTACGTGCAACAATTTAGCATTTCAATGCTCGGTACCGATTAAGATTTGAAAACTAGCCTTAAAATTTGGTCTGAAAAAAATGTCAATCCGACTGCTATTTCGGTATCAACCGTGTAAATGTACACAATTTTTACACCAAGTAATGTCCATTTTATGACGTATATCCGGGGCATTGTCAGGTAATAAATCGTTGTGTATTCAGTCAACACATTTCTCCTAGTATTGATTTTGTCTAACATGCGCGTGGTAATTGTGGCAGGTGTAGGTTTAGTGACTAAATAGACTGGCTTCAGCGCAAAGAAACGAGATTTGCTAGACTTGCCATTTCTGATTATTTTTAAAATAAAATAAAGAAACCATGCACTGTGTTTGTACTATTTAACCCCAAGTAACTGTCACAGACTATTCCATATTAAGTTTGGAACTGTTGCATTAAGCTGCATTAGGGGTCATTTTTACATAGGGTAGCCTATGTATTGGAATCGTGTTGGACAGTTAGCCACGCCCCAGACCCCCCTCGATGGGCTCGTCCGTAGTGATATCTTGGAATAACCATAACAACAAAATGCATTGTGTTACTCAACGTTTAACTGTCATACGCAACCGCTAATTGAAAATAATATTATGAAAAACTACTTGTACTGAACAATATCAACAACGGATGTTCTACGTACAAAAATACATCGGATTATTTTGTTACGCTTCAAGTTGTTATTTGCCTCCATTTGCATCACAAATCGTGTGGTCATCGCTAAATTTAGTAACAGGCTATAGTTTTCGGCAGAGTTAGCTCCCCTCCGAATACTCTCCACCGGATAAACATGTCACGTGTAAACGCGCAACTCGTTCAACACACAAACGATATCAAGGGGATAAAGCTACCTGTTGACCCAGATTTTGTTAATGATCGCGATTGTGTCGCAACAAAACTCGCACGTGTGGGTCTAACTCTGATGTTAATCCTCATTCTATTGATGGATTTACAGCAGATTTTAGTGACATTCCCGATTTCTGCCTGATTGACATTTGTCTATGGTGGCCAATACACGCCAACATGAGTGTCAATTCTACGTTCAGGGAAGGGGGTCAATAAGTCAGTAAGTGATAAATTACAGTCAGGGAACAAATTAATGACAGTATAACACATCCAGCGTAGATTAATACCCATATTAATGCAAGTACTGAAAATGTGACTAAAAAACAATTCTAACAAGTTTGGGCTTCCATACATTGAACATTTTGTCAGCGGTTTCCCCAATGACGTCATTTGTATGTTTTAATATACTCGATTCGGGGCCAACTATTTCATTCACAAAACAGAAGTCAACATGGCGATGTCAAAGTAATGCAGAAATCGGGATCTACAGTTTGCAAACATTTTGATAAAGGAAAAAGGTACCTCTGCCATGTTAAAAGCGTTTTTCTGCAATACAAAATAATACAATCAGCATTATGATTTGTCTGTCGTTTCGCAAATTTTCCGTCTTGCAAAAACTTGCGAATCATCTCCAAGACATGAATCGTCTGGCGTTTTCGCCATATCGCCTTCTGCTTTTGGAAATACATTTTGCTGTAACCCGAATCACAAAACGCAGCTGTGTTACACAGAAAATTCGGGTTAGTTTTGTTTGTTGATGCAAGATCAGGAAGCAAAAATGCGAGATCGCGCGGCGAGGTTGCGAAAACTCAAGATTGAATACGATAGAATTGCGTGTTTTCGTCTTGCAATCTCGCGATCATACTACACGTTTTTTGTGATCAACCGATGCTCGATATCGCAAGAACATGATATTGTAACATGTCCCTAACAGGACACATATAGTATTTGGAGACGATTCTTATGTGCTGCTGTAACATGTTTTATTAAATAGAACACCAATATTTCTTGACTAAAAAACAACAACATAGTTTGACAAAAACATGATAATCATCGTCTTAGGAGAACATTTTAATATGCTACCAATACATATTTATTGGGGAAAAAACATATTTCGATATTTGTTATTGGTTACTGCATTGCATCGTCGGTTTCTGCCTTACCTTTTTGGGGGGAGGATTCTGCACCTACTCTCCGACTGGTAACTTTCGACGTCGTAAATTTACAGAATAATTATGTGCGAAAGATAATTCCAGAGCCAAATCTTACTAAATAAAGTTCTATTCTATTCCCTGTGTGATAGTGTTGTATTGATCGTAAATGTGTGTCTCTGCTGACATCGCGTTGGCGTGTATCAAAGGTCAGATCGGCACTACTTAACATTTAGAATCGGTTCTGCAACCTTTGATGTCACTCTCCGACACGTCATAGTCGGTAATGATTACAACCGCACGTGCATATTATGTACAACATGATCGGACAAAACCGGGCTTATTGGATATGCGACCAGCGAAGACCAAAGCGTGTTCACCAGCAGTAATAAAAAAACACGAGATTTAATTGTCTTGCAAGACAATTCTCATATGCTTCTAAAACAGTTACGTTTGGACCGATTGGCATTCTGAAATTTTAGAAGCCCTGCTCGGTACCTTAAGTAGCGGCAACACCTTATTGGTACGGTGCCATAAATATCTTAACAAACTATATGTGATGCACTAAGCATGCACATAAACATTAATGTGATCACTATCACATTTATCATCATCATTGATGATGAACTATACGCCATTGCAATCACCACTATGACCGTCATCACCCATGATGATCACTATCGCTGTAACTTAACATCATTGTAATCACCATAATCATCATCATGACCGTCATCACCCATGATCATCACTATTGCTGTAACTTAACATCGTTGTAATCACCATCATTATCATCATCATGACCGTCATCACCCATGATCATCACTATCACTGTAACTTAACATCATTGTAATCACCATCATTATCATCATCACCCATGATCATCACTATCACTGTAACTTAACATCATTGTAATCACCATCATTATCATCATCACCCATGATCATCACTATCACTGTAACTTAACATCATTGTAATCACCATCATTATCATCACCCATGATCATCACTATCACTAACTTAACATCATTTGTAATCACCATCATTATCATCACCCATGATCATCACTATCACTGTAACTTAACATCATTGTAATCACCATCATTATCATCATCACCCATGTTCATCACTATCACTGTAACTTAACATCATTGTAATCACCATCATTATCATCATCACCCATGATCATCACTATCGATGTAACTTAACATCATTGTAGTCACCATCATTATCATCATCATAACCATCATCACCCATGATCATCACTATCACTGTAACTTAACATCATTCTAATCACCAGCATAACCATCATCATAACCATCATCACCCATGAGCATCACTATCGCTGTAACTTAACATCATTCTAATCACCAGCATAACCATCATCATAACCATCATCACCCATGATCATCACTATCACTGTAACTTAACATCATTCTAATCACCAGCATAACCATCATCATAACCATCATCACCCATGAGCATCACTATCACTGTAACTTAACATCATTCTAATCACCAGCATAACCATCATCATAACCATCATCACCTATGAGCATCACTATCGCTGTAACTTAAAATCATTGTAATCACCATCATTATCATCATCACTCATGATCATCACTATCGCTGTAAGTTAACATCATTGTAATCATCATTATCATCATCATGACCATCATCACCCATGATGATCACTATCGCTGTAACTTAACATCATTGTAATCACGATCATGATCATCATCACCCGCTGGCTAACATTTTAGGTAGATTGGAACCCACCTCGATATTAAAAGTAAAAATAAAATTTTCAACACACCTTCTGAAAGAAGGAGATACCCCCCGGCGTCGTAGTCAGCATCTGTCCGTCTATCCGTCCATCTGTCCGTACCAATATATAGGGGATATGTGGCTAGCCCGACAGGGATGGACTTAGTAAAGGATAGGGTTAGTTACATTAGCCACCTAAAAATCGGTTTATGTGGCTAAAAATGGATTTATGTGGCTTATTCCGTAGGTACTAGAGGGGCCTTCAGGGGCTCGTAGATGCATAAACACAATTTTTAAGAACGTCCATATGTCTGTCCGTCTGTCCATCTGACTTAAAAATTTGAAAACTTAACCTTGAGGGAAATTTGTTTCTTTCACCAAACATTTTGATATTTCACACATGCCTTTCTCTAATGATTCACTATCATGCTATGACAAATCCAAGACTGTCGTCATACCCCTGTTAACCCCAAAGTCAAGGTCACAATCTTAGTGCGTTCATTAATTGAACGTTGATGAAAATTTGTAATTTTGGTTTCCTTTCAACAGACTTCTCGATATTTCAAACATGCCTTCTTCTAATGGTTTTCTATCATTCTGTGACAAAGCTACGACCCTCTTACCCCCGCTAAACCCAAGGTCACGGTCACAATTTTAGTGTGTTCACAAACTTTAATGTGGGGAAAATTTGTTTCTACTTCTGTTTCCATTCATGCCGCTTCTTGATACTTCACACATGCCTGGCTCTCAGTCCTGTATCATGCTGTGACAATTCTATGATTCTCTGGTATTCGCTAATCCCAAGGTCAAGCATCAACAGGCACGCTTCGTTGTCTTCTGATAACGCTTGTTCAATAAGAATGAACAGCTTCACCGATTTTGATAATCTGCTCTGCTAATTTGCTTGTTTGTAAGATTTTCTTTGCTTTTGTTTTTCTTTTTATCATCAAGGCTGCCGGCGAGGGGGGGATTAGCTCATTGATAACTATGCCCTTATTACCAATGGTGCAGTGGTGCCTGTAGGTGGTGAGATTAGACGTTTTGCTTTTTCCAGCCATTAGTCTTGTAATTTACCCGAGCGACATTGCTAACATGTCTATTATATATGTTTTTCCATCGTCCGTCCATCCGTCCATCTATCCCTCCTTTCGTCCGTCCGTCTAAAATTCTTGTCTTGGCTGATTTTGTTATGGATAAAGGATTTTGAAATACCTTCACTATGATGCGGTGGTGTATCGCATCCAAGACCCTGGTCGGTAGCTCAAAGGTCAAGGTCACACTTAGAAGTCAAAGGTAAAAATGAGAATATTCTTGTCCAGGCTGTAACTTTGTTGTGAACTGCATAATTGCATGATTTGATCTAAGATATTTCCAAAGTTCAATGACCTTGAATGTGTCTGAAAAATAAATTATCAAGCGGTGCGGGATCCTTGCCAATTGAGCCAGGACTAATAATTTGATAATTTTGCAGTATTGAGGAGGAGTGTGCAGTGTCGTCCTGCACGTCAACACTTGAGGCCAAAAACATGGAGCTCCACCATGCGCTGAAACGACTGACCACAATCTTCAACAAGCTGCACACCATCACGTCCCTTCTGGCAGCACAGAGTACGTACACACCGTGATGGCTATGATCAGACTGCAGAGACGCACGTTGATCTGGATCTACACTGCGCAGGGTCTGTACTATTTGCCATTTCAATTGTGAAAGTCACAGGGCACTGACTTGCTTGTTTCCTTGCTTGTATTGCTGTACTAGCTATAAGTGGGTCAATTGCTGTTTATTCTGCTGCTTGTAAGAGATCAAATCTGTCTATCGGCCTATGTTCCTGAAACTTGGACACAACTCGCTTCATGCATCACTCACCACAATCCACCCAAAATCCATCCGCCCATCCATGTTCTTGACCTAATTGTTGAGCCTGCTTTAGCAGAAGGCGCGACTGTAGTCACCGCTTTTTCCGTTGTCGTCCGAAATGTAAAAAACGTTTGTAGAAGCTTCGTCATCATGGTATAACTTTAATATTCCTGGACAGATTGCTTCAATATTTGGACACTTGATATATGTGAGCATTTGGAACACACTCATGCTGCTATTAACATGGCCATGACCTTTTTTACCCTCACATTTTGGCGGAAACACTTAGCTTTTTTTGCATCAAAAAGTTTGTATAAGTTTCTTTAGCATTTTATAACATTAATATTACTTGATGGTTTACTTCAATATTTGGAGACTTGATACATGTGAGCATTTGGAACACACTCTTGACCCCATTAACATAACCGTGACCTTTTTGACCTTCACATTTTGCGGAAATACTTTTCTTCACCCTTGACCTTTTCGTGTTTTAAGCATGCACTTCTGATGGTTTTTGTGATGCTTAATTTAAAGGTACATGCCCACTCAGTAGGCACAAAATGTTCTTTATATCAGGGACATCATCTGAGACATTTTCTGGCAAAATAAACATTCATTCACCATTACCCCACGTATTGATTGGCATTATTATACATTTTATGTCTGACAGACGTAAATTTTCACACTGATATCAGGGGCGATAACCGTGTTTCCTTAAAATGTTAACGGACATTACTATTTATTATCTGTATTTATTTTTCGATGTGCAATGAACATACTTTATAATCTGTCGAAAATATTATTTTTTCAGGCGACACATTTAATTAGTATAAATAATTAAAAACATAGCATGCCTCATTTGCATATGAAAATAGCCTGATACCACCGTGTGTCGCTATCAGAAAAATATTTATTACTAAATGATTATATCTCTATAGGGGACACTTGTCATTATTAGAACTGGTGGAATGGTGTCACAAATATACACTTAGTTAATTCCTATAAAGAACATTTTGTGCCTACTGAGTGGGCATGTACCTTTAACACAATGATGTTATGGTCAAATACCTCGGTATGCACGACACCGCTTCTGTGGTGGAATTCTTGTTTTTATATGCCTGTTTGAACAAATGGGCCAAATTATTTATTCACCTTGTACTGGCGGGCATGTGGGCAGAGCTTGTCCACACAATAACTAGAGTTCTACTTGACGGGTGGGTGGGAGCATGCGATAGGTAATTGAATGATCAGAATTCATCCTTACCGGAATCCCGACCAGAGACCTGGTTTGACCCTCGGGTACGTCTTCGGCTTTCTTGTATGTGCGAGTTGAATCTGGTTATACAAAAACATGAAGCTTCACCATGTGCTAAAATGACTGGCCACAATCTTCAACAAGATTGTGCGATAATCTGGCACATTGACGTACCTTTAGTGCTTTCACAAACTTAACATTGGGGGACACTTGTTATAATTTCTGTTTCCTTTCACCCCATTTCTTGATATTTCACTCATGCCTTCCTCTATTGGTTCTCTATAATGCCTAGCCAAATCCACGACCATCAGACTCCCACCCTGACCTGACCCCCGCTAACCCCTAGGTGAAGGTCACAATCATAGTGCTTTCACAAACTTAACATTTGGGGAAATTTGTTATAATTTCTGTTTCCTTTCACTGCTCTTCTTGGTATTTTACACATTCTTCTGTAGGTTCTCTATCATGCTCTAGGCCGTTAAACACTAATAAACAAACAAACAAACTAACATGCTCTAAAAAGTCCACGACCCTCAGACACCCGCTAACCCCAAAGTCAAGGTCAAAATCTTAGCGCTTTCGCAAACTTAATATTGTGGGAAGCTTTTAACTTCTGTTTCCTTTCACACAGCTTTTTGATATTTGTTAAACTAGAGCACCACCAGGTGCACTTCATTGTCTTCTGACAATCCTTGTTATTCTTGTCCAGGCAATAACTCGAGTTATACATGACGGATTGTAACCAAATTCGGTATACATGTTTATCATGGCAAGACGATGAACCCTATTCATTTTCAAAAATTGCCGATGACTTATCTCCCTTGGGCGGCCATTTTCAATTTTCGGACTCTGTATCCTAGTCCATGCAATAACTAAAATTCTACTTAACGGATCGCAACCAAACTTGGTATACATGTTTATCATGTACATGTATAACCAATGTTATTTTTCAAAAAAATTATGACTTACCTCCCGTTGGTGTCCATTTTTTATCTCACACACAAAAGTGGAAAGTGAGAGATAGTGGCATCGTCGGTGACACCAACAATTTGGGACGTAAATTTGGGACGTAGCCAAATGTTCCATATATGTTGATCCGTTAGTCGTATCATCAATAGCTTCCTCACATTGATAGCTATCCATCCTTTAGTGGGATGTACATTTTGGACGTAGCCAAATTTCCCAGATTTCTTGACCGGATCATTACCAAACTTCACCAATAGCTTTCTCACATTGATGACTATCCAACCAGTGTCATTCGGGTGACCTTCACCTTAGTGACCTTAACATTTGTGGGTCGTAAATTTTGGACATATCCAAATTTCCCATACCTCTTGATCTTTTAGTCGAATATATGAAATAAAAAACAACAATTCTATAGATTGTCAAATTTACATTAAAGTTTCTTGCCTTAGTGACTGCATCACAATTCTGCATCTTCACTGTCTGGCTCATCATGTTGGGCGTATGTTGTGACTTACAGCACTGTCGTTCTGTATATATTCAGTTCTGATTTTTCCTATCACAGCAGGTAACATATAGGCCTAAATTGACCTTAGCTGTTGACAGGCCGTTAGACACCATTAAATCAAATCACATCACTTCAGGCACAGGATGCTTGTTGATCTGATATTCATAAGTGCAAATTTAGGATCGTCTGAAAAATTCAATTCATGGATTTACATTTATTGAGCATAGGCTGCATATGCATCAATAAATGTAAATCCAATTATTGTTTACAAGAAAACATTGCTAATGTGAAATATAGACTTAATTTTGCACTTACGAACATTTTAGTTGTACAAAGTTTAGTGAAACGGCCCCCAGGAGCTCCAGGACTGCTTGTTGATCAGGCGCTCCACACACCAACAGCTCACTAAGCCCCATTTCACCTTCTAAGTGACGTAATCTGTAATCTCTATTCTTAGGTACCAAAACGTGTGGACACAGCCCCGCCAACCATCCACGCATGTTTGCCATTCTGTGTCGGAACCTCAACGATCTACACGAGGCTGTCAAAGGTGAGACCCACGGCACGTTCGGTGCAGGCAGGGCATGCACCCCCACCCCTGCTCCACCTGTGCGGCCCCTGTGCCCAATGTCAAGGTCAAATTACATTGAATTTTTTTTTATTTTGGTGAAAGTCTTTAAGAACACTATTATCTCTGAAACCACTTCGCCAATTCACTCGAAACTTCACATGTATGATTATCATCATCCATATGTTCATATAATCGATAGTATGTGTACGGGTTAAAGCTTTTTTGCATTAAACATTTTTTATGCCCCCGGTCTCTGCAGAGCCAGAGGCATATAGTGTTTGGACTGTATGTGCATCCGTAAGTCCGTCCGTCCATCCATGTGTCTGGCACATTAAGAAGTTCGCCGGAGTTTCTCAATTATGTAATAACTTCTATATCCCTTAAAGGATTACTTAAAAATTTCAACAGTGTATACCTGTGGCAAAATGCCACACATCCATGCTGCACTTAATATGACCATGACCTTTCGAACTTCACTACTTTAAACTTTTTCTCACATTAAGAAGTTAGGCAGAGTTTCTAAATTCTGTCATAACTTCTATATTCCTTGAAGGATTACATAAATATTTCAATATATCATACTTGTGGACAAATGCCACACATCCATGCTGCCCTTAATATGACCTTGACCTTTTGACCTTCACAACTTAACTTTTTCACACATTAATAAGTTTGCCGAGTTTCTCAATTCTATCATAAGTTCAATGTCCCTTGATTTTTAACAATTTTTAACTTTTTCACACATTAAAGGTACTTGCCCACCCAGTAGGTACAAAATGTTCTTTATAGGAATTAAATAGGTGTATAATTGTGTCACTATTCCACCAGTTCTAAAAATTATGAGTGCCCGCTTTACAGATATAATCATTTAGTAATATTTATTTTACTGATAGTGACTCGCGGTGGTATCAGGCTATTTTTGTATGCAAATGAGGCATGATAATTAAATGCGTCACGTGAAAAAATAATATTTTTGACATATAAGGTACGATCATTGGACATCAAAAGATAAATACAGAGAATAAATACAGTGAAATCGCGATGGCTCTAAATGCCACGGGACTGCACATTTTGTTTGAATGATCGTATCTTTCGAGCCATCGCATCTTTCGATTTTGTTATATTTGCCGACTACTGTACCAGAGGTCCAGATAAGGTGCGTATTTGCGTAAATACGCAATAATTAAAAAATGCAAAAACCCAATTAAAATCAGAGACAATGCGTACCAAAAAGCAATTAAAATGTCCGGTACGCAATACTTTTTTATCCTGTAGCGTACTCCTCAAATGTATTTTCAGTCTGTCGCATACTGCTAGATTTGTTCATGTATACAATCCTACAAAATCATCGCCGATGATCGGTGCGGTCGGCCATTCAATGTTTACAAAGTCTGGTCCCGGCTCTAGCTGCGGACAATGTCTCGCTGTATTTCACCGATAACGGCTGGAAACCAGTATTCGGGTGTACTCGATTTGAACTCCAGGATTTAGCGGGAGCGATTCCGACTCTCAGCGGGAAAAAATGGGTCCAACTCGATACGAAACTCTAGTAATCCACCACATGGCATTTGTTTAGAGTACCGTTCAAGTTAATGATCCCAAATCTAGAATGTCCACCCTTATCGCATCGGCCGTGTTTGCCCATATTGATATTGAGAAAAAAAATCGGATAAAACGGGGCCTATCAATTATGGCGAAAGTTAACACAAACTTAAGAGCTCACGCGAGCTGGAATTGAATTCCCATTTATCTCTGAATTTGTTGTCACAATCCACGTCATTTACGGAAAATATTACTGATTGGCAAATCAATAATTGTGGGGGGAAAACGGCGATGCGACACTTTTGTGAACCCGAGATCCAGGCTCATTACTAGTCTATTTTCTTAAATTCAAATCGATGTGAAACTGCTTGTTTCGACGACCCCGAGTCTACTCAAGGAGATGCAACGAAAAACGTCCGTAGACATTCGTAAACGACTATCCGCACGGATAAAACAAATGGTACAGTGGAATTGGTCCTGGGGGAGGGCGGGGCACAGCAGACATTTTATTATTTTGAATGTGTCGGGTTTATATTTTACATGTGGGACAGTATCATAAGTAATAAATGAAAATATGGTAACATTATTACTATTTCGACCAACGCACACGTTGAATAAAATGGCGGTCGAATTAACTAAGTTAAAATAGGACGAGTTAAACGGCGCCCGAATTCACCAATTAATATAATCGTAGTAGCGATAGACACTATAAATAACACAATCGGATCATTTCGTAGAAAATTGGTGACACATGGCGCAACAAAATGGCGACCACAACAAACAAACGTGGAAGAAACAAATTGCAAAAGTCCAGCACCAATGTTAACCTAATTTCGATTTATTTTACGACCGATGCAAAGGTGGAATCTCAATCCATTGCACAAGGCATCAGTCATTTTGTTGAGCTCGGTGTGTGGAGACCCCAAATTAATCGTGATTGACATTATTGATGAATTGCTGTCAAACGTGGTCAGCCAAAAAAAAAAATAGATCGCGTATTGCAAAGATCAATCTGCCAATCAAAGCATTCTTGATCAGCATATGCACTGTTTGTCATTCAGATAATGAAACAACTTGCATGATTTGTTTAATACATGATACTGCTTGTTACATAACTTATAACTATAAGTGTGCTAGCAGATCCGGAACTACACTGGTCACAAATGCCATAAGCCCAATTACTCTAGTAACAGTTACTTATATGTACTTGGTTTGAAAACTTGAACTAATCATTTTATGCTTCAATTAATTATATGAACAACAAAACAGTACCATTAATACATAAATTAGTACGATTTGTTTCCGAATCGGTTTTTGTAATCCAAATATGGAAATACCCAATTGAAAAAAATTGATGGGGTAACGTTTTTAAAATACCCAATTGAAAATTGAGAATACCCAATTGATTTCAAAAGTATGGAGTAACAGTACCCAATGTCAAATTTCTTATCTGGAGCCCTGCTGTACCCATCGGATTTAGGAAATAAAGAAAGCACAATAGAATGTATCCATGTTTTAGATGATTATAATATATATTCGCAGATTAGTTCTCATGCGAAATTAAATAAACTACATGTATTTACAAAACTGCCTTTATTATACCCCCACAAACAAAGTTTGTTGGGGGTATATAGGAGTCAGCTTGTCGGTCGGTTGGTCTGCCGGTCTGTCGGTCGGTCGGTCTGTTGGAAATTCCCTTCCGCTCTATATCTTCTACACCCATGCATGGATTATCAAATGGCTTGGCACAAATGTTTCTCATGATGAGAAGGTGTGTCGCGATCAATAACCACGCACCTACGTCCAAGGTCAAGGTCACAGTTGAAGGTCAAAGGTCAAACCTATTGAAATTCCCTTCCGCTCTATATCTTCTACACCGATGCATGGATTATCACACTATGCCCAGGGTCAAGGTCACAGACTTGATGCGTAATGCTCGGCTAAATTGCTTATGATCAAAAATGCCTTCTTTGGCTGCCAGTGGGGGTATTCGTGTGCCGACAGGCCACATTTCTAGTTTCAATTATTATCAAAGTCGAAAAGGAGAAAGGGTCCAGTATTCACTATAATTAGCGGCGCACATAATTAATGCAGCAGGTGGTTGTGACGTCACTCGAAACAGTGGTCTTTTCAATAGGTATTTTTCGTTGTAGCTCCCGGGTAGCTTCTCGAATAACACGGGAGTTAAAACTAAAAACGACCAATGACTTACGACAGACTCCGAGTGGACGAAACCCAGAATATTTAATAAATCGCCGTATGCCGTTGAGCTGTTATGGGACACAAAACAACAACAACAAATTAATTATACAATAACTTTTATTGTGCAAATAATGTACAAGCATAACATAACAATAACAATAGAGTTTCCACAAATTACGTTGAAAGTTTCCGAATAATCTAATATAGAATTCACAAAATGATCGCCATCAACAACGTAACGATCAAATTGCACCACTTTAGGCAATTAACTGCACTTGAAAAGAAATCACATTTCACAGACAGGTAGAGTGCGCCTCGGCCTTTGATCGTAATAAGTCCGACTCGGAGGTGTGAAAATTAGCCAAACACAAACTTCGACGTCAATTTAGAGTCATCGTATAGCAAAACAGCGAGAAATGTGTCTGCGGGACTTGACAATTGTTTGAGCGATCGCATTTTTCGAGGAGTTGCATTTCGAGCCATCGCATGTAAAATACATTAAACATACAGGGAAAATTATCGGGGCCGCGACGCCATTTCGAGCGAGCCCGACATTACGAGCCATCGCATTTCGAGCCATCGCGATTTCACTGTAGTAATGTTTGTAAACATTTTACGTAAACACGGTTATCGCCCCTGATATCAGTGTAGAATATAAAATGTATAATAATGCCAACCAATACATGGGGTACTGGTGAATAAATGTTTAATTTGCCAGAAAATGTCATATCTACAGAATATACAAAGCTATCTGTCACCCTATATTATACCCTATTGAGTGGGCTTGTGCCTTTAAGAAGTTTGCTGGAGTTTCTCATTTCTGTCATATCTTCTATATCCCTTGAAGGATTACTTTAATATTTCAATACATCACACTGGTACACAAATGTCACACAATTATGCTGCCATTAACATGACCTTCACCATTTGACCTTCACAACTGTGCTTATGAATACTTATCACTTTTGGTTAATTAACTTTGCCTCAGTTTCTCCAATCTGCCACCGGGGGCATTCATGTGCTGACAGGCCACATTGTTATTTAACCACTTACTGTAGTATTACATAACGTTAGACGACGTCAAACTGCTCCGTGGCGACGTAGGTGCCTGTGAATAATTGCCAACTGTATGAAATTATGCAATTTTATTTATGGAACCGATATGTTATTGTTTGCAGAAATGAACCAGTTTTCTGAGGACGCATTTCACGACTGATTTGACCAAATCGTTCTTTAGATATTAACACAGTCCTATAACTTTATGACTGCACCTCGTACATCACTCGCAATTTATATGCTCCTCAAAAGATATACAAAATAAAAATAAAATAAGCAAATTAATGGTGATTTAGAAGGAACTATTTTGCGAATGTTTAGATATGAACTCACGAGATGTCAATATGGAAATATAATTCTAGCACACAAATATTTACACAATTCCCTAACATTTGATTGGCCCGTAGCAAGTCTCTGTCCAAAATTTATATCCCAGTAAACTCCCACGCCGAATTACTTTCCGTAACCGTGAGGCGCAGTTAAAATAATTCTTAAGAAAACGGAAAATAAACACATTTTCTTGATGAATTTATTTCAAATGCTGGAATTATAAGGAATGAATGGCATTTTTGTGGAATCTATCGGGGATATCAACTTGGAAAAGTCGCAGGAATATTGGACGAGGCCTTCCGGCCTTCGTCCAGTATTCCGCGACTTTTCCAAGTTTATACCCCGATAAATTCAACAAAAAGGCCATTCATTCCTACAATATTGACAACTTGCTGCGTTCCACTGTGTTTCAATGGGAAACGAAGGTACGTATATAATAAACAGTGTTATTACACTGTGACAGCTCATTTTTGTCGAGCCTGCTTGCGGAAAGCGAGACAGTGATCACGATGACGTCCGGGTGTCCGTGTATGCGTTCGTCTGAAATATGCATTAAAGTTTTTAAATATCTTCTATCTCTGCAGTCACACTGACTTTAAACTTCATATGCTTATTAGTCATCATCCATATGTTCATGCTGTATCCCACTTATGTGGCCCCTGTGCTTTTCACTTACCTACTATCTCTGTAACCGTAAGTCAGATTTGCTTGAAACTTTGTATGCTTCTTGCTCATCATCCATATATTCATTCTGTGTCCCACTAATGCGGACCCTGCGCCCCAAGGTCAAGGTCAAAAGTTTGCGTTTGTCCAAATTTCAATAACTCGTGAACCGCTTCACCGATTGTGATAATATTTGGCCACAAAGTGTGTCTAGGGATGGCGCTTTGTTTTGCATACGACCCACATCCGATCGCCCAAAGTCAAGGTCACTGATAACTTATGTTACCAAGACAAGACAAAAAATCTTCTTTTTTTTTTCAATAAATCCTCAACCAATTTTGATAATATTTAGCCACAATGTGTGTCTAGGGATGGTACTTTGTTTTGCATATGACCGCCCAAGGTCAAAGTTGCCGAGGACTTGACTTTTTTTTATTATTGTTATTATTATTGTCAAGGCTACCAGCGAGGGGATAATCTTTGTTTAACGATGCCAGTTTTTGTTTTTCAATGTGTTTGTTTCTACATTATATATATCTCACCCTGAGATCACCAGATGCCTCGGCGGGCTCGACATGCAGGCCGCGGCCATCTATACAATAAAAGCCATTCAATTACAGAGGTGTCAAAGCACTATAACTCGAAGGTATCCCTGGAACATCAAATGCCGACGGCAACACAGAAGTTAAAGACGACAGACGAGTGTGTTGTATCCTCACTTATATCGCTAGTCACCTGCACTAGGAAGGTATGTAAATACATCCACAATGGCAGGCCACTGTCGTCTGTTCTCAAGTTTAACAAGCAAGGCTAGGAAGTATGTAGGAATTAATCAAGACTCACTGTGGGCATTGTGGTTTCATTGGTGGAACTTGAAAAGGGGTATTGCAGTTTTAATGCTGAATTTGCCACATCAATGAAGCAATGCACAATATTTATTATCCCCTCGCCGAGGCAAGAGGGGATATAGCGTTAGTCCACACGCGTGCGTACTTACGTTCGTACGTTAGTAACACTTTTCATTTTTAAATAACTCGTGAACCACTTTATTTTGATAATATTTGGCCACAATGTGTGTCTAGGGATGGTACTTTGTTTTGCATAAGACCCACGTCGACCGCCCAAGGTCAAGGTCACTGAGGACTTATGTTCTCCTTGTTTGTATTAAAGGCAAAAATGTTATTTTTTTTTTCTTTTTTTAATGACTCATCAACCACTTTACCGATTTTGATAATATTTGGCCACAATGTGTGTCTAGGGATGCTGCTTTGTTTTGCATTCGACCCACGTCCGACCGCCAAAAGGTCAAGGTCACTGAGGACTTTATTGATATTTTGAGTTTTATGACGGCTGCCAGCGAGGGGATTAGCTTGTTCAACGGTGCCAGTTACTGTTCTTGTGTAACGGACTAAATGGGGCTTATGGGTTTTGTAATCCATATCGGCACTGTACGCCATTCTATCAATAAAACACCCATCATGGTTCTAACTAGGAATATAGACCGTTATTAGGCTACAGGACTGATATTTGATCAGCAGCTACACTGGTCACAATTCCCATGAACCCCATTTCTCCAGTCACAGCCACATTTAATGCTGAAGCATCTTATGTCGTTTGACAAATGTATAGATCTCCATTGGATCATTGCCAAACTTCATTAATAGCTTCCTCACATGCATAGTAGTGGGTGAGCCAGGAGGGGTCATCATTACTACATGGGCAGGGGGTGGGGGGGGGGGAGAAATTGCCACCATATGTTCTTGAAAGGTATACATCCCAGCATATTATTTCTGCATGATAGCAATTTATTAAGTCTTTGTTTAAAGGTACATGGTACATGCCCACTCAATAGGCACAACATTTTCTTTATAGGAATTAAATGAGTGTATAATTGTGTCCACCAGTTACGAGTGCCCGCTTTACAGATATAATCATTTAGTAATATTTATTTTACCGATAGTGACTTGCGGTGGTACCAGGCTATTTTCATATGCAACTGAGGCATGATATTTTTATGCTCCCCGAAAAAGCCTTTTCAGGGAAGCATATAGTTACCGCTTTGTCAGCCGTCCGAGTTTTACGTTAAAGTTTTTCAAATTGCTATATCTCTGTGACCACTTGGGATATCAACTTGAAACTTCATATACGCATTGATCACCATCCATATTTTCATTGGAGACCCTACCCATGCTGCCCAGGAGGAGCCCAAGGTAAAATGACTTGTTGTGAATAATTGTCATTTTGGACAAATATTCTCGTTTTAATCAATAAAATCATATCTGTAGTCTTACTTTTATTTCCTTACCCAGTTCACACATGACATGTTATTTCAGTTCTCAACATTTCTATCGGGCAATCTGCAATTTTTTGAGCATCGAGCTGGGTACCGGACCAGAGGAAGCAGTATTGGTGTGGAGCCCGGTGTAGATGCAGTCCGCTCCAACCCAGCTACAGTTCACTTCCGGCAGCGAGCGGCCAATTACATATCCTCATTGTCAAAGGTACCACTATGCTATTAGGCCTATAACGAGGTAGCTGTTACCGTAGCTATTGATAATGATGCCCTTTTTATGGAACACCCTATATTTGCCTTATGTCTTGCTATTTTCCTGATGCCTTGATATTTCATGATGTCTTGCTATTTACCTTATGTCTTGCCATTTCTCTGCTATTTGCCTTATGGTTGACGTATATCTGGCTACTTTCCTCGTGTTTTCCTGTGTTCCTGATGTCTTGCTGTTTTCCTGATGGCTTGTTGTTTTCTTGATGTCTTGCTGTTTTATCATGATGATTCCTGTTTTCCTGATGTCTTCCTATTTTCCTTTGCTGTTTTCCTGATGTCTTGTGTTTTCCTTTTCTGTTTTCCTGATGTATTGCTGTTTTCCTGACGGCTTGCTGTTTTCCTGAGGTATTCATGTTTTCCTGATGTCTTGCTGTTTTCCTTTGCTGTTTTCTTGATGACTTGCTTATTTCCTGATGAATTGCTGTATTTCCTGATGTCTTGCTGTTTTCCTGATATCTTGTTGTTTTTCTTTGCTGTTTTCCTGATGACTTGCTGTATTTCCTGATGTCTTGCTGTTTTCCTGATGTCTTGCTGTGTTCCTGATGTCTTGCTGTGTTCCTGATGTATTGCTGTATTTCCTGATGTTCTCCTGTTTTCCTGTTGTCTTTCTGTTTTCCTGATGTCTTGTTGTTTTCCTTTGCTGTTTTCCTGATGACTTGCTGTATTTCCTGATGTCTTGCTGTGTTCCTGATGTATTGCTGTATTTCCTGATGTCTTGCTGTTTTCCTGATGTCTTGCTGTTTTCCTGATGTCTTGCTGTGTTCCTGATGTATTGCTGTATTTCCTGATGTTCTCCTGTTTTCCTGTTGTCTTTCTGTTTTCCTGATGTCTTGTTTTCCTTTGCTGTTTTCCTGATGACTTGCTGTATTTCCTGATGTATTGCTGTTTTCCTGATGTCTTGTTGTTTTCCTTTGCTGTTTTCCTGATGACTTGCTGTATTTCCTGATGTTTTCCTGTTGTCTTGCTGTTTTCCTGATGTCTTGTTGTTTTCCTTTGCTGTTTCCCTGATGACTTGCTGTATTTCCTGATATATTGCTGTTTTCCTGATGTCTTGTTGTTTTCCTTTGCCGTTTTCCTGATACGATTGCTGTATTTCCTGATGTCTTGCTGTTTTCCTGATGTCTTGTTGTTTTCCTTTACTGTTTTCCTGATGACTTTTTGTATTTCCTGATGTTTTGCTGTTTTCCTGATGTATTGCTGTATTTCCTGATGTTTTCCTGTTTTCCTGTTGTCTTACTGTTTTCCTTGGCTGTTTTCCTGATGACTTGCTGTATTTCCTGATGTATTGCTGTTTTCCTGATGTTTTCCTGTTGTCTTACTGTTTTCCTTGGCTGTTTTCCTGATGACTTGCTGTATTTCCTGATGACTTGCTGTATTTCCTGATGTTTTGCTGTTTTCCTGATGTGTTGCTGTATTTCCTGATGTTTTCCTGTTTTCCTGTTGTCTTGCTGTTTTCCTTGGCTGTTTTCCTGATGACTTGCTGTATTTCCTGATGTATTGCTGTTTTCCTGTTGTCTTGCTGTATTTCCTGTTCTTGCTGTTTTCCTGATGGCTTGCTGTATTTCCTGATGTCTTGCCATTTTCCTGATGTCTTCATGTTGTCCGGATGTCTTCCTGTTTTCCTTTGCTGTTTTCCTTGTTTGTTTTCCTGTTGTCTTGCTGTTTTCCTTTTCTGTTTTCCTGTTGTCTTGCTGTATTTCCTGATGTCTTGCTGTTTTCTTTATGTTTCTTGCTGTTTTCCTCATGTCTTGATGTTTTCCTCATGTCTTGCTATTTGCTGCCTGGGGAAATCCCAGTGTATCTGGTTTATGGAGGTTTAACTGTACATGTATATATGAAGATGACCATATTTCAGGCGAATCACGAGTCTGTGCCTCACAGCATTGCTGTACAGAACAGGAAGGTCCTACTGAGTTCAGCCGAGAGTCGGGAGGGGCTGGCAAAACAGGTGAGTAGTCCACAGATTCTGGTGGCTGGCTGTTAGTGGTGAGACACATTCAAGAGAAGCAGCTAAAAAATGAGCAACGGCAAAGTGTCGGTGAATCAAATTTGGCGGTGACATTGTCGTCGTCATCGTCAACAATTTGGGACGTAAGTCCACATTTCGCATATCTGGATCTGTTGGTCGGATCATTACCAAACCTTTTCAGTAGCTTCCATACAGTTAGGTTTCTTTCAATGTATTGACGCTACTGATGAAGTTTGGTGAACCTCCAGGTAATGTATCAAAGGACGTTGAATGTTGAATACCTCCTGATACATTAGTCGAATGTTCATCAAACTTCCTCAGTAGCTTCTAAACATTGATACCTAACCACACTAGGTCATTCGGGTGACCATGACCTACTTTACTTGGAATATATGTCACGTCTGTCAAACTTGGACATATGTCCAAATTTCGCATATCTCCTGATACGGTTGTTGGATGTGTGGCCAAACTTCATCTATCCTTCATATAGTAAACTGTATATGTTATACCTTTAAATTAATATTTATATTGTGGTGTCGTGTTGAGTTTGTTGTGTCCTGTGTGGCAGATCTCCACGCTGCAACAGAAGGTGACACGGCTGGAGCAGGACAAGGAACATTGGATGTTGGAGCTGCAGCTGCTCAAGATCAAATACGGCAATGAGATACAGGTATACTGTGTAGCTTCTGATCAAATAGCACACTCATGTAAGCCTGGTAATCTATATTGCTTGTTAGGAGCATGACACATGTTTCATTGATGGAATGCAGAATGGTGCAGATCTTGATCCGACTATATAGTCGACAGCATGATATAGTCGGCTCATTGGCGGACTTACATACCGTTCGTCCATATGTATGCGTGTTCGACTTTGGGTTAATGTTTTTTGTCGCGCCTGCTTTAGCAGAAGTCGCGACTATAGTCGCCACTTATAGTCACCACTTTTTCCGTCGTTGTCGGCGTCGTTGTCGTCCGAAATGTCAAAAAGTTTGTACAAGCTTCGTCATCATGGTATAACTTTAATATTAGTGGATGGATTGTTTCAATATTTGGACACTTGATACATATGAGCATTGGGAACACACTCATGGCGAGATTAACATGACCTTAACATTAACCTGATAGTGTTTGCTTTTTGCAGCTCAAATAAGTGAATTTTTAATTTTGTTATATTATTTTATCATTTGTTCCATATTTAGTAATGAAGAAAATCAATAATCCATTTGTAAAAGTAAAATACGCAATGATTTTGAAATCAGCGTGTATAGTACGCTTTAGAATCTTATCTGGAGCTCTGATAAATACCATAAATTATTCTTGTGAGGACAGAGCATTGACAGAATTACAAAAGCAAGGAATAATAACTTTATTACCAAACAAGGACAAAAACACATTCAACATCGAACATTGGAAACCCATTTTACTTTTAAATGTAGATTATGAAAGTGCAACCAAAGTAATAACCAGCAAAATAAAAAAAGTATTAATCTCACTAATTAATGTCAATCAGACTGGTTTCATAAAAGGACGCTATATTGGAGTAAATGTACTAACACTCCTGGAACTAATTGATGAAGACAATGAAACTGGACTAATATTCTTTGCAGATTTTCAAAAAGTGTTTAACAATTTTAACCATAAATTCATAATTAACTGCTTAAAACATCTCAACTTTGGTGAATCACTTATTTAATGGGTATCGCTATTTTATACAATGCAAAAAGTTGCATCTTTATAATGGTCACTTGTCAGATTTTTTTTAAGTGAAAAAGTGTGTCAGATTACTTTAAAACAGCGTATCATAAAACTTCATAAACATGGTAGTGACTTAGTGTTTAAAAGCAAACTTAATGAGAGTGACTCGAAGCGTTTAATAAAAATGAATAGATTTTTAAGCATTATTGTATTTATACGGGCGGGCGGTCACAGCTTGTCCACACAATAACTAGAGTTCTACTTGACAAATCGTAACCAAATTTGGTATACATGTTTTATCACGGCAATACAAAAAATCCTATTCAGTTTCAAAGATTTCCGATGACTTATCTTTTGTTTGGTGGCCATTTTTAGCGCACCGTCTGAAGGAAGGATTGCTTCTGTCATACGCCCGGCGTTTTCACAATCTTAGTGCTTTCATAAACTTGACGTTGGATGAAATTTGTTACAATTAGGGCCCTGCCGAGAATCGATGGTGCCCTATAGGTTGCGCCCTGTCTGTTTGTCTGTCTGTCAATCCGTTTATTATGCCACCGCAACGATGGTTGTCGGTGGCATATAGTATTTACCCTGTCCATCCGTCTGTCTGTCAGTAGACAATTTTCATTATCTGGCGAACTACTTCTACACTTTTTGGCCGATTATCTTCATATTCGATGTGTATTTTGTGACTTACGGCACTCTTGTTTCGATATACAACCCTACCATCAAGGGCAGGAGTGCGTAATGTCCCACTGATACATTCATAGTTATGCCCCTTTTTTGACGGAAAATATTTTTTCCCTTGTCCGGCGAACTACTTCTGCAGTTTTTGGCCGATTCTCTTTATAATTGGTATTCAGCCATACCATCAAGTTCTAGACTGCGTAACATAACAATTTTCGCTCTCCCACCGATTCATCCGCAGTTATGCCCCTTTTTGAACATTTTTTTTTGGTGTCCGGCGAACTATTTATACATTTTTGGCAGATTCTCTTCATACTCTATATACATCCCAACCATTATGTGCAGGAGTGCATAACATAAAAAAAATCGCTGTCCCACTGATCCAGCCGCAGTTATGCCCTCTTTTATATGCCCGTTTGTGGAAAAACGGGACATATTATGTATTCACCTTGTACGCGCGGGTGGGCGGCGGACGGGCGATTACAGCTTGTCCACGCAGTAACTAGAGGCCTACTTGATGGATTGTAACCAAATTCAGTATACATGTTTATCACGGCAAGACCAAATTCGGTATACATGTTTATCACGGCAAGACCAAATTCGGTATACATGTTTATCATGGCAAGACGAAGAATCCTATTGATTTTGAAAAATTTCCGATGACATCTCCCCTTGGCAGTCATTTTTAATTTTTGCACTCTGTATCCTTGTCCACGCAATAACTCAAGTTCTACTTCACCGATCATAACCAAATTTGGTATACATGTATATCACATCTCTATTTGGCGTCTGCTGATCCCATACTTCAATAATAGTCAACAAGACCAAACCACAGGCAGCTGTCAGAAATTGGATCATTGATTAAACACAGGCATTTTCTATCTATAAAATCATCATGTGTCGGGCACACCCCAGTAGACGGTCAGAGCTAGATTTGTACGAATGGGATATTATCGACTTGGCGACTCGTTATTCTGGGAAGGGGTTTATGAGTATCACAAGATGTTCTCTGGCCAAGCAGCTGCCCATCTCAGATTCAATGGAATTCTTCCATATTTGGACAGCGTGATATAGTCGGTACATTGGCATATGTACGTACGTGCATCCATATTAGTTTTTAGCTCGACTATTCGAAGAATAAGTAGAGCTTATGTTGTCACCCCGGTGTCGGCGTCGGCGTCGGCGTCACCGTCACGCCTTGGTTAAGGTTTTTAGTCAAGCTTGTATATGGAATACTACTGGCCCTACACCCACCATACTTGGACAACTTCATCTCCTAGTGATGTACATCAATAACCCCTGATCTATATTTGACCTTGACCTACATTTCCTCTTGAATTACTTGGTTAATTCCCCTTGGTTAAGGTTTTTAGTCAACCTTGGTTAAGGTTTTTAGTCAAGTTTGTATATGCAATACTACTGGCCCTACACCCACCATACTTGGACAACTTCATCTCCTAGTGATGCACATCAATAACCCCTGATCTATATTTGACCTTGACCTACATTTCCTCTTGAATTACTTACTTAATTCCCCTTGGTTAAGGTTTTTAGTCAACCTTGGTTAAGGTTTTTTTTCAAGCTTGTACATTGAATACTATTTGTGCATCCAGATACCATACTTCGACAACCTTTTCTCATAGGTATGTACATCAATAACCCCTGATCTATATTTGACCTTCACCTACATTTCCTCTTCAATTACTTACGTAATTCCTTTTGGTTAAGGTTTTTAGTCAACCTTCTATATGGAATACTACTGGCCCTACACCCACCATACTTGGAAAACTTCATCTCCTAGTGATGTACATCAACAACCCCTGAACTATATATTTGACCTTGACCTACATTTCCTCTTCAATTGCTTAATTCCCCTTGGTTAACGTTTTTAGTCAAGCTTGTAGATGGAATACTCCTGGCCCTACACCATCCATACTTGGACAACTTCATCTCCTAGTGATGTACATCAACAACCCCTGACCTATTTGACCTTGAACCCCTACAATTTAACCTTGAATTACTTACTTAATTCCCCTTGGTTAAGGTTTTTACTCGACCTTGGTTAAGTTTTTTTACTCAAGCTTGTACATGGAATACTATTGTGCATACAGACACCATATTGCAACCTTTTCTCATAGTGATGTACATCAATAACCCCTGATCTATATTTGACCTTGACCTACATTTCCTCTTGAATTACTTACTTAATTCTCTTTGGTTAAGGTTTTTAGTCAAGCTTGTAGATGGAATACTCATGGCCATACACCAACCATACTTGGACAACTTCATCTCCTAGTGATGTACATCAACAACCCCCTGACCTATGTTTTGACCTTGACCTACATTTAACCTTAAATTACTTACTTAATTCCCCTTGGTTAAGGTTTTTACTCAACCTTGGTTAACGTTTTAGTCAAGCTTGTAGATGAATACTATTGTGTATACAGACACCATACTTGGATAACTTTTTCTCATATGGATGTACATCAATAACCCTGACCTTTATTTTACCTTCACCTACATTTAACCTTCAATTACTTGGTTAATG
This sequence comes from Conchocele bisecta, assembly GCA_029237695.1. Classification (NCBI taxonomy): domain Eukaryota; kingdom Metazoa; phylum Mollusca; class Bivalvia; order Lucinida; family Thyasiridae; genus Conchocele; species Conchocele bisecta. The sequence continues at coordinate 122,645,852 of CM055269.1, forward strand.
TTTATAGTCAAGCTTGTATATGGAATACTTCTGGGCCTACATCAACCATACTTGGACAACTTCATCTCCTAGTGATGTACATCAATAATCCCTGACCTATATTTCACCTTGACCTACTTTAATATCCTTGGATTACTTACTTATCTCCCCTTGGTTACGTTTTTTACTCAAGCTTGTATATGGAATACTACTGGGCCTACAGCAACCATACTTGGAAAACCACGCATCTACGTCCAAGGTCAAGGTCACTGTTGAAGGTCAAAGGTCAAACCTATTGAAATTCCCTTCCGCTCTATATCTTCTACACCGATGCATGGATTATCAAATGGCTTGGCACAAATGTTTCTCATGATGAGAGGTGTGTCGCCATCAATAACCACGCACCTACGTCCAAGGTCAAGGTCACAGTTGAAGGTCAAAGGTCAAACCTATTGAAATTCCCTTCCGCTCTATATCTTCTACACTGATGCATGGATTATCAAATTGCTAACCACGCACCTACGTTCTAGGTCACAGTTGAAGGTCAAACCTATTGAAATTCCCTTCCGCGCTATATCTTCTACACACCGATGCATGGATTATCAAATGGCTTGGCCACAGATTGTTTTTTCTCATGTTGAGAAGGTGTGTCACAATCAATAACCACGCACCTACGTCCAAGGTCAAGGTCACAGTTAAGGTCAAAGGTCAAACCTATTGAAATTCCCTTCCGCTCTATGATCTTCTACACAACGATGCATGGATTATCAAATGCCTTGGCACAAATGTTTCTCAGGATGAGAAGGTGTGTCGCGATCAATAACCACGCACCTACATCCAAGGTCAAGGTCACAGTTGAAGCTCAAAGGTAACAAATAATGAAATTCCCAAATGGCTTGGTTGCACAAATGTTTCTCACGATGAGAAGGTGTGTCGCGATCAATAACCACGCCCTACGTCCAAGGTCAAGGTCACTGTTGAAGGTCAAAGGTCAAACCTATTGAACTGCCCCTTCCTCTATGTCTTCTACAGCCGATGCATGGATTATCAAATGGCTTGGCACAAATGTTTCTCGTGATGAGAAGGTGTGTCCCGATCAATAACCACGCCTATGTCAAGGTCAAGGTCACAGTTTGAAGGTCAAAGGTCAAACCTATTGAAATTCCCTTCCGCTCTATATCTTCTACACTGATGCATGGATATCAAATTGCTAACACGCACCAGGTACAAGGTCACAGTTGAAGGTCAAAGGTCAAACCTATTGAAATTCCCTTCCGCTCTAATATCTTCTATACCGATGCATGGATTATCAAATGGCTTGGCACAGATGTTTCTCATGATGAGAAGGTGTGTCGCAATCAATAACCACGCACCTACGTCCAAGGGTCAAGGTCACAGTTGAAGGTCAAAGGTCAAACCTATTAAATTCCCTTCCGCTCTGATCTTCAACACCGATGCATGCATTATCAAATGCCTTGGCACAAATGTTTCTCAGGATGAGAAGGTGTGGTCTCGATCAATAACCACGCACCTACGTCCAAGGTCAAGGTCATAGTTGAAGGTCAAAGGTCAAAACCTATTGAAATTCCCTTCTCTATATATCTTCTACACCGATGCATGCATTATCACACTATGCCCAGGGTCAAGGTCACAGTCTTGATGCGTTTGAAACCTTAACGCTCGGCTAAATGGCTTATGATCAAAAATGCCTCATTTTCTTTGGCTGCCAGTGGGGGTATTCTTGTGCCGACAGGCCACATTTCTAGTTTCCCTTGGTTAATGTTTTTAGTCAACCTTGGTTAAGGTTTTTATGTAGGCCGCAGCCACCTTCTTTGTCAAGCTATGTGTACATCGACACCCTCGTAGTCGAGCTATGCTTTTCTCCTACAGCTCTTGTTGTTGTAAGTTTTTAGTTAAAGTTTTTTGGTATACAGTAGGACCTCAATCTCTCGAACCGGCAACGGACTCGTAAAAAAGTTTGAGTCGGGTTTAGTTTGAGCGAAAGAAATATATATACAGTCGAACCTGTGCTAACGACCACCCGGGAATAGCGTCCACCTGTCCACAACGACCAATTAAAAATCCCACCGCCCAATTTTGTTCTTTATAAGACAAAAAATAGCACCACAATCACAATTTTTCTTTCATCACAATCTGGCCGCTATCATTTGAATTGCAACTGGTCGTATCCAATTAGTCATCGATTACATTCGCTTACATCGGCACAACGCTCTTTTGAAAACATTTACCGTGCCCATATCGGTCGTTGTCATTTTGGCGACATTGAAAATTTTCCATTAAAAATATTGCATAACGCCATTAACAGTAATTCCCAATATGTATTCTGTGTTGTGTATTCCAATAGGCATAATGCAATTCCATGTCCATTCCAACTCATCATCAAACTGTGTTTACACGATGCTATTTTGTCTGAAGTGCCAAGCCTAAGTCAGCTGGTCGACTTCAAACACACCGCGGTGTCGAGTTTTAGCAAGTGCAAATTTCACCCCGTGGGGCACAAAGCCATATCAAAGGTCAATACTATTTGCTGACGTCAGTCTTGTATTCAACACTAGACTGGTCACCCTAGTGGTCTGATGCGCGCTAGGCGAAACAATACTACCGAGAACCAGTTTAAAGCAACATGGCAAACATGTGAATTGGGTCCCTATCTCTGACAAATCCCGGCTTATTGCATTAGCGGCCAGACCAGGTGGATTCGCGTAGTCTGCCCATGGTTTACAATGTTCGCCAATCTCTAATTAAAAACATCAATAATTACATCAGTGGACCATGTGAATTTGTCATAGGCTGCTTAAATATTCGGGCTTGATCAGGATATACATTGGACAGAAAGCAAATAGCCCTGTGTTCTCTGCCGGTTTGGACACCTATCTTGCATCC